>JAQZBX010011209.1:0-43114 GCA_029593785.1 Cabassous unicinctus | reverse complement strand
CCAACCAGTGACTTCTTAATATCCTTAATATCTTCAGGCATCACATTGAATTTATAAAGGAGCTTTGTTTAAATATCTGGGATTGGTTCTCTCAAATCCTGGGTTTCACCTGAAGTTTTAATTTGTTCCTTCGGCTGTGCCATATATTCCTGTTTCTTAGTATGGCATGTAATTTTTTCAAACAAACCAATTTTACTTATAAATATTATAAAACATAAAACCATCCAAATTTTACAAACAATTGTATTCATTATAATCACATAGATATGCATTCATCACTTCAATCCTTTTTATAGCATTTTCATTATATCAATAATAATAACAAATAAAAAAACAACTTATGACCTCTCAATGTCTCTATGCTTTCCCTGACATATACAGCTGTCATTGTTTCTGTCTCTCTAGTTTATTTGTATTTATGTTTGTAAAAATGGTTATATATGCAATATTACTCATATTCATGTTTTATGTGAGGTTTCACTGGTTTAGAGTCCCATGTTACAATTCTTAGCTTTCCTTCTAGAAATATACATGACTTTAGAATTACCCTTTCAACCACTGTAATACCCATATAATACCTCTGATCATTATGAACACTATGATGTGCTTTCACCATTTCTATTCACTTACAAAGCTTTACAAAAAACTTTTTAAGCAGTTCTGCACAGATTAACCATCAGCTTTCCACACTCTAACCCTCATTCTATTTTTTGGTGACCTATATTCTAATTTTTAACTCCATACATTTATATATTTAGTTCATAATAGTGCAATCATACAATATTTGTCTGTCTCTGGCTTGATTCGCTTCATAATGTCTCCCAGGTTCAGCTATGTTGTCATATACTTCAAAACTTCCTTTCTTTTCATTGCTGCATAGTATTACATTGTGTGTATACACCATAATTTTTTATTCACTCATTACCTGATGGACATCTGGGTGGTTTCCAATTATAACACTACTATGAACATGGGTGTGCAGATGTCTGTTACTGTCACTGCCCATTGTTCTTCTGGGTGTATACCTAGTAGTGGTATTACTGTGTCACAGGCAAGTCTAAGGTCAACTTCTGTAGGAACTGCAAAACTGTCCTCCATAGTGGCTGTACCATTCTACATTCCCACCAACAGTGAATAAGCATCCCTATCTCTCCACATCCTTTCCAACAGTTACAGTTTTCCAACTTTTTAATAGTGGCCAATATACTAGGTGAGAAATGATATCTCACTGTAGCTTTGATTTGCATTTCCCTAATCACTAGCAATGTTCAAAATTTTTCATGTATTTTGCTATTTGTATTTTTTCCATGGACAGATGTCTATTCAAGTTTTTTGCTCATTTTTAAATAGGGTAGTTTGATTTTCTAATGTTGAGTTAAAGTAACTCTTTATAAATCATGGATATTAAACCCTTATCAGATATGAAATTGCCAACTATTTTCTCCCATTGAGTCAGCTGCCTTTTCACCCTTTTGACAAAGTCTTTTATGGTGTAAAATTTTTTAATTTTGAGGAGGTCTCATTTATCTATTATTTCTTTTGTTAATTGTGCCTGGGTGTAAATTTTAAGAAACTACCACCTACCACAAGATTTTGAAGATATTTTCTTACATTTTCTTCTAGTAGTTTTATGGTTGTTTCTTTTATATTTTAGACCTTGATCCATTTTTTAAACAAATCAATTTTTTGATACATATTACTAAGGCATACAATTCATACAAAGTGTTCAATCAATGGGAATTGGTATAATCACATAGTTGTGTGTTCATCATTTTGATCATTATTAGAGCATTTTCAATATTTCAATGATAATAATAAACAAAAAACAGACAAAAAAAATTTCTTCACCTCTCATTTTCTCTATGTTTCCCCTGATGTACATAGCTGCTATTTCTGGCTATTCTTACACAATTGTTTATTTGTTTACTAAGCAGTTTTATTGAGTTATATTCACATACTATAAGATCCATCCAAACTGTAGAATCAATGGCTTTGAGTATAATCACAATGTTATACACTCTTCTCAAAAATTTTACAGCAATTTCATTATTAAAAAAAGAAAGAATCCACACCCCTTAGTGTTCCTTCCCCCTATATAATCACTAATCTAATTTCATCTTTATAAATTAATTTGTATTTCAATTTTATATAAATGGAGTAATATAATATTTAGTACGCTGTATCTTGTCTCCTTCACTTAGTATAATGTTTTTTGCCTGATATTAATATTTTGCAATATTAACCTACATTTGTTCAGCTTCAAAGAAAAATTATCTTATATATGCAATTTTAACCATATTCATATTTCACATAATATATTTAGTTCATAATAGAACAGTCATACAATATTTGTCCTTTTGTGTCTGGTTTGATTCACTCAACATACTGACCTCCAGGTTCATCCATGTTGTCATATGTTTCACGACTTAATTTCTTCTTATTGCTGCATAATATTCCATTGTGTGTATACTCCACAATTTGTTTATCCATTCATCAGTTGATGGGCATCTGAATTGTTTCCATCTTTGGGCAATCATGAATAATTCTAATATGAACATTGGTGGCAGATGTCTGTTCATGTCACTGTTTTCCTGTCTTTTCCATTTCAGATGTTCTGCCTTTAAATTACTAATTATTCAAAAATTCAAATCTGCTCTTATGTGCCTTTACTGTATTTCTAATCTCATCCATGGTGTCTTTCATTTGCATTAGGTCTGTTAATTTTCTTTGCAGACTTTGAAATTGTTATTTATGCTCACCCAGTGTTTTATTAAAATCCTTTATCTCTTTACTCATATTTTCTTTCAGCTCTTTAAATTGATTTAGGTGAATTGTGTGATTATCTTTGATTAATTGTATTAAATATTTTATCTCTTCAGGATATTTGGTTTGTTCCTTTGGCTGTGTCATCTTTTCTTGTTTCCTAGTATGGCTTGTAATTTTTTGCTGATGTCTAGGCTTCTGAATGTGGTGGTGAATTTGTTCTGATGGCCAATTTTTCTCTCTTGCATATTGTTATTTTATTTCCATGTCTCTTCTTTGATATTTGATACAAATCATAATGTCTTTAATGTTGCCCATCTTAAGTTATCAAAATTGAATGAGTGACTCACTAATGGGGCACAGAGTTTCTCCCAGAATTTAATGCACAAAGACCGAAGTGAAATTTTTGTCCATGTAAATTCCATCCTGGCCAGTAGATGGTGCTCACTGGAGCATCTTTCTTGGAGGTGTATCTGTCTCTGTTGTCCTTTCTTTTGGTTTTTCCAGAGTTGAGATTCAAACTGGGCTCTCCTGACCAAATTCACTGAAGAAAATCCCCCTGATTCCCTCTCCCTTCTTCCAGGTATCACCTGACAAAGGCAAGACTGCTACTCTCTCAGTCAGTTCCAATGAGCCAGGGGTTTTACCTCTGCTTAATATCTTGGGGGTGAGGGAGGGGACCATTTCTGGCAGCCAGGAGATTTAGTAATCATAGTTTGTTGTTTCAGGTTCATCCTCTCTCTGTCTCTCACACTACAGGGAATTTGTGAAGCACTTTTCTGGTGTGCTGACACCCAGAGTAAGTCCCTCAGGCGGATTTTGCCTCTTTCTCCATTGTTTTTGTGAGATATCTGAGACTTGCCTGCCTAATCTAAAGGCATCTTTCCACAATCCCCCCTCATTGATCCATTTTGAGCTTATTTTTGCACAAGGTGTGAGATAGGCATCTTCTTTCTTGCTTTTGGATATGATTATCCAGTTCTCCCAAAACCATTTTTTGAATTTTCTGTTCTGGCCCTTTTGGGAGAACTTGATAGCCTCTTCAAAAATCATTTGACTGTAGATGTCAGCATTGATTTCTGAGTTCTAGATTTGGTTCCATTGGTCAATCTGTCTGTCTTCATGCCAGTGTCACACTTTTTTTTTAACTATTGTAGCTAAATAATAAGCTTTAAAGTTATGATGTGAGTGTCCTCCAACATTGCTTTTCCTTTTTAAGACATTTTTGACTATCTGGGGGCTGTTACCCTTCCAAATACTTTTGATAATAGATATTCCCATTTCTGCAAAATGGGCTATTGGGATTTTTATTGAGATTGCTTTGAATTTGTAAATCAGTTTCTGTAGAATTGACGTCTTAATTTATTTAGTCTTCCAATCTATGAACACAGAATGTCTTTCAATTTATTTAAGTCTTTTTGTTTTCTTTTAGGACTGTTTTGTAGTTTTCTGTTGTATTAGTCAGCCAAAGGGGTGCTAATGTGAAATGCCAAAAATGGGTTGGTCTTTATAAAGGGTATTTATTTGGGGTAGAAGTTGACAGATACCAGGCCATAAAGCATTAAATTTCTTCTCTCACCACAGTCCATTGCCACGTGTTAGAGCAAGACAGCTGCTGACGTTTGCCAGGGTTCAGGCTTCTTGGGTTCCTCTCTTCCCGGGGCTGCATTTCTCTCTGGGCTTAGCTCCTGTTTCCTCCACAAGGTCAGCTGTAGATGATCAGGCGAATGGCTTGCTTCTCTTTTCCTGGGGCCTTCTTTCCAACATCAAAACTGCTTCTCAAAAACTGCCTCCTCTGTCCTTTGCCTTGCCTTTTATATTCAATTCCCCCACCCACCAAGGGGTGGGGCTCGACGCCCTACTTACATGGCCCAGTTAATGTCCTAATCATAACTTAATCATGCCCAGATTAACAGATCCGTTTACAAGCATGATCCAATTATATTTTTGGAATTCATAATTACATCAAATTGCCAGACGGCTACATCTATATACAGATCCTTTATGTCCTTGGTTAAGTTTATTCATAAATATTTGATTCTTTTAGTAGCTATTACAGATGAATTTTTTTCTGATTTCCTCATCAGATTGCATATAGGTAGTGAATAGAAATGCTATGAATTTTTGCATATTAATCTTTGTAGCAGATTGGTATTATTTATGATTTAAAAAATAGATATTGGACTATGTTTGTAAACTGGTTTGTTATTCTGGGGGTATTACATTGTATTAAATTCAGAGGTTGTACTTTTACTTGAAATTATGATTAAGGCTTTGATTCAGCCACATCAGTAGGATGTTTAGTCCCCACCGCCTTGAGAGGTGGGGACTCACAGAGAAAACACATGGCAGAAGAGAGAGAGAGAGTTTTGATGCTGGAGCCCTGGATAGAAAATACACAGAGAAGCAGACATGTAAGGAAAGAGAGAAAGTTCCATTAGACAGGGTCAAGGCCCAGGGAAGAGAATGAGCCTGATAGTCTACAGCTGACCTTGTGAACAGATCAGAGCAGCTGAGCCTGGAGAGAAATAACCCCTGGGGAGAGAGACAAGCCTTATGCTAAACTACAGCTGAGAAAGGAAGGAGCTCAAACTACAGAGCCTTAGGAAGAAGAGGAAGTCTGAACCCTCACAGAGATTGGCAGCCATCTTGCTCCAACATGTAGTGACAGACTTTAGTGAAGAAAGTAACTTATGCTTTATGGCCTTGTGACTGTAACCTTCTATCCCAAATAAAAACCCTTTATAAAACCAAAAAGATTTCTGGTACTGTTTATCAGCACCTCTTGGACTAACTAATAAAATCTTATATCCTGTCACTTTGTTGAACTCATCTTTTAGCTCTAGAAGCTTTGTTGTGGATTTTTCAGGATTTTCTAGAATAGGATCATGTCATCAGTGAATAGTGAAATTTTCCTTCTTCCTTTCCTATTTGTCTGCCTTTTATTTCTTTATCTAGCCTAATTAATCTAGCTAGAACTGCTAACAAAATATTGAATTACAGTGGTGACAATGGGAATGCTTATCTTGTTCTTGATCACAGTAGGAAAGTTTCAGTCTTTCACTATTGTGCACACTGCTATCTCTAGGTTTACATATATGCACTTTATCATATTGTGAATGCTTCCACCTATTTCTATATTTTGAAGAGTTTTTATCAAGAAAGGATGCTATATTTTGCCCAATGCCTTTTCTGCATCAATCAAGAGGATCATGTGAGTTTTCTTCTTCAATTTATCAGTGTGGTTTATTACACTAAATGATTTTCTTGTATTGAACTACCCTTGCATATCTGGGATAGAAACCAACTTGATCATGGTGTATAATTCTTTAAATGTGATCTTGGATTTTGTTTGTAAGTATTTTGATCAGGATTTTTGCATTTATTTATTAGATATAGTTCTGTAATTGTTTTTTTCACAGTATATTTATCTGGTTTTGGTATTAGGATGATGGCTTCATAGAATGAGTTTGGTAGTGTTCTTTCCTTTTCAGTTTATTGGAAGAGCATGAGCAAGATTGGTATTATTTTGTCTTTGAATGATTTGTACAATTCACCACTGAAGCCATCTGGTCCTGGGCTTTTCATCATTTTGAGATTTTTTTGAGGACTTTTTCAATCTCTTCACTTGTGATTGTTTTGTTGAGGTGTTGTATTTCATCTAGGGCCAGTCTAGGTGGTTTATTTATTTCTAGGAATTTGCCCATCTTGTCTACATTGTCTATTTTTTGACATCCAGATTTTCACAATATCCTCTTCTGATGTCTTCTACAGGGTCAGCAGTAAAGTCTACCATCCCATTTCTGACTTTATTTATTTGCATTTTTTGTATTTTTTCTTTGTCAGTGTAGCTAACAGTTTGTCAATTTTGTTGATCTTAAAAAAACAAATTTTGGTTTTGTTGATTCTCTCTAATGTGTTTTTTTTTCTTCTCAAATTCATTTATTTTTGCTCAGATCAGTACTATTTCTTTACTTCTGCTTGGTTTGGAATTAGTTTATTGCACTTTTTCTAGTTCCTCCAGGTGTGAAGTTAGATCTTTGATTTTAACTTTTTCTTCTTTTTTAATGTAAGCTTTGAGGGTTATAAATTTATCTCTTAGCACTGCCTTTGCTGTGTCCTGAGGTTTTGATGTGTTCTACTCTCATTTTTATTTGCCTCAAGATATTTGTTGAATTGTCTTGCAATTTCTTCTTGGACCCAATGATTTTTAAGAGTGTGTCTTTTAATCTCCTTATATTTTTTAATGTTCCTTTTTTCTGTCCAATACATATTTCCAGCTTTGTTTTCTCATGAAGTAGAAAATGTTTTGTAAAATTTCAATCTATTCAAATTTATTTAGTGGTCTCTTTTGAAACAGCTTATGGTCTATCTTGGAGAAGGATTCATGAGTGCTTGAAAAGAATGTATACCCTGATATTTTGGGGGTGCAATGCGCTACAGATTTCTGTTAGTTCTACTTCATTTATCACATTATTCAAGCTCTCTGTTTTGTTTTATTTCTAAATTACCCTCTTTCCAGATGTTCTATCCAATGTGGAGAGTGGGGTATTGATTCTCCAACTATTATTGCAGAGATATCTATTTCCTCCTTCAATTTCACCAGTTTGTGCCTCATGTATCTTGGGACACTCAGGTTAGGTGAATAAATATTTAGTATAATTATTTCTTCTTGGTGAATTGCCCCTTTTATTAATATATAATGAACTTTTTCATCCCTTATAACAGTTTTGCATTTAAAATCAATTTTGTCCTATATTACCATCTCTACTCCTGTCCTCTAATTTTATTTTTTAGCTACTATTTGCATAGAATATCTTTTTCTTACCTTTCATTTTTAATCTGGTTTTGTCCTTACACATGAGGGAGACCTTTATAGACAGCATATAGATGCATCATATTTTTTAATCCATTCTATCAGTTGATGTCTTTTGATTGGGGAGTTCAAATCATTCAAGCCATTAACATTCAATGGTTTTACTGTAAAGGCATTATTACTTCATGAATTTTGTCCTTTGGCTTTCTGTTGTCATATCTTACTCTTGTCTGTCTTTTTACCCTTTAATTTACCCTTCTTCGTAATCTTCATTTTTACACTCTGCTCTTCTCCCAGTTTTTTTTTTTTTTTAATGCTGTATCACTCCCTTTAACATCTCTTGTAATTCTGATGTTTTGGTAATATATCCCCTTAGGTTTTGTTTGTCTGTGAAGATTTTGAACTCACCGTCATTTTTTATTAAGGTTCCCTTGTATGTGATCCTTTGCTTTTCTCTTACTCCTTTCAGAATACTCTCTTTATCACTGATATTTGTAATTTGGTAGATGTATTTGGATTAATTCTGTTTTGGGTCTGTTGTTCTTCTTGGATCTTGATATTTATTTATTTCATAAGGGTTGGGAAGTTTTCCTTCATTATTTACTCAAATATTCTTTCTTTTCCACTTTTCCATTCTCTTTTCCTTCAGGTACACCAAAAATATGGATATTTGTATGTTTTGCATTGTCATTCAATTCCCTGAAACCCTGTTTAATTTTTTCCATTCCCTTCATTTTCTGATGTTCTGTCTTTTCCAGTTCAGATGTTCTGCCTTCAAAATCACTAATTCTGTTTTTGAGCAATTCAAATATCTTCTCATGTACCTCTAATGTGTTTTTAATATCACCCATGATGTTTTTCATTCTCATAAACTTTTTCCTTTCTTTGCAGATTTTCAAATTGTTCTTTATACTCACCTAATGTTTTCTTAATGTCCTTTTTCTCTTTAGCCATTATACCTCCAATTTTTTTAATTGATTTAGGAAATTGCATGATTATTTTTGATTAGTTATCTTAAATCCTATATCTTGTTCTTTTGGCTGCACCATTTCTTCCTGTTTCCAAGTGTGGCTTGTAATTTTTTACTGACTTCTAAGCATCTGAGTATTTTGGTGAATTTACTCTGATGGCCAATTTCTCTCTCTTGCCTATTGTTATTGTTCCACAGCTCTTCTTTGAAATTTGACTTAACTTATGATAAGTATTTAAAATTGCCCAGGTCTACTTATCAAAATTGAGCCAACCACTCACTAATAGGGCACAGGTTTTCTCCCAGGAGTTATGGCTAAGAGAGAACTAAAAGCAGGTTTCTCCATGCAATTTCCATACCAGCCAGGAGATGGCTTTCATCAAAGAAAAATAGAGAGAACACACAAGTCAAAATCTGAAATGATAGGGGGCACATTACAAGTGACCCTGTAGAAATAAGAGAAATCATAAAGAAGACAATATAAAAAAAACTGTAAGCCAAAAAACTAGAATATGTAGAAGAGATGGAAAAATTCCTGGAAACACATGAATCACCTACAGTGACTTTAGAAGAAATAGAAGACCTCAAAACACCAATCACAACTGAGAGATTGAAACAGTCATCACAAAACTCCCAAAGATGAAAAGCCAAGGACCAGATGGCTTCACAGGTGAATTCTTCCAATCACATACTAATGAATTAATACCAATCTTGCTCAAGCTCTTCCAAAAAAAATTGAACAAGAAAGAATGCTACCAAACTCATTCTATGAAGCCAACATCTCCCTAATACCAAAACTAGATAAAGCTACTATGAAAAAACAAAATTACAGACCAATATCTCTAATGAATATAGATGCAAAATCCTAAACAAAATACTTGCAAACAGAATCCAAAAGCACATTTAAAGAATTATTCACCATGATCAAGTGGGTTTTATCCCAGGTATGCAAGGGTGCTTCAACAAAAGAAAATCAATTAGTGTAATAAACCCCATCGGTAAGTTGAAGAAGAAAAATCACATGATCTTCTTAATTGATGCAGATAAAGCATTTGACAAAATACTGCACTCTTTCTTGATTAAAACACTCCAAAGGATAGGAAAAGAAGGAAGCTTTCTCAATATTGTGAAGTACATATACGAAAAACATATAGGTAGCATTGTACTCAATGATGAAATACTGAAAGCTTTCCCACTGAGATCAGGAAGAAGAGAAGGATGCCCACTGTCACTATTATTTTCAAATTTTGCTAGAAGTTCTAGCTAGAGCAATTAGGCTGGACAAAGAAATATAAGACAACCAAATAGAAAAGGAAGAATTAACACTTTCAGTATTCACTGATAACATGATCCTATATCTAGAATATCCAGAAAAATCCACAATAAATATACTAGGATTAATAGACAAGTTCAGCAAATTTGTGGGATACAAAGTTAAGATGCAAAAATCTATAGCATTTCTGAAACACTACTGATGTGCAATCTGAGGAGAAGATCAGAAAAAAAATTCCATTTATACTAGTGACTAAAACAATCAAATATTTAGGAATAAACTTAACCAAGCATATAAAAGACCTGTGTTCAGAAAAATACAAAACATTGCTAAAAGAAACTGAAGAAGACTTTTTAAAAAATGGAAGGACATTCTGTATTCATGGATTGGAAGATTAAATATTATTAAGATGTAAATTTTACCCAAATTGATTTACAGATTCAATGCAATTCCAATAAAAATCCCAACAGCCTTTTTTTGCAGAAATAGAAAAGCCAATAATTAGATTTATTTGGAAGGTTAAGGGTCACTGAATAGCCAAAAATGTCTTAAAAAAGAAGAAAAAAATTGGAGGACTCTCACTTTCTGACTTTATATTACTTAACTACAGTGATTAAAAAAATACAGTATGGTACTGGCATAAGGACAGACAGACTGACCAATGGAATCAAATTAAGAACTCAGAAATTCATCCTCAAAGTACAGTCAAGCAATTTTTGACAAGGCTTAAGCCCACTCAGCAGGGCCAGAACAGTCTATTTAAAAAATGGTGCTGAGAGAATGGGATAGCCATATCCAAAAGAAAGAAAGAAGACTCCTATCTCACACCTTATACAAAAATTAACTCAAAATGCATCAAGAACTTAAATATAAAAGCAACAACCTTAAAACTCTTAGAAGAAAATGTAGGAAACATCTTCAAGATCTTGTGGTAAGCAGTAGTTTCTTAAACCTTATGCCCAAAGCATAAGCAATGAAAGAAAAAATAGATAAATGGGACCTCCTGAAAGTTTAACACTTTTTCACCTCAAATGACTTTGTCAAAAGGGTGAAAAGGCAGGTAACTCAATGGGAGAAAATATTTGGCAATCATATATCTGATAAGGGTTTAATATTCATGATATGTAAGGAGGTCATACAATGCAACAATAAAAAGACAAATTATCTAATTTTAAAATGGGCAAAAGATTTGAAAAGTCAACTGTCTAAAGAAGAAATACAAATGGCAAATAAACACATGAAAAAAATGCTCAACAACTCTAGCGATTAGGGAAATGCAAATCAAAACTACAATAAGACACCATTTCACAGGTAGTAGACTGGCTGCTATTAAAAGTCAGAAAAATGTAAATTTTGGAGAGGATGTGGAGAGATAGGAATGCTTATTCACTGTTGGTGTGAATGTAGAAAGGTACAGCCACTGTGGAGGACTGTTTGGCTGTTGCTAAGGAAGTCGAATATAGACTTGCCATGGGGCCCGGCCATACCATTCCTGGATATATACCAGAAGAACTAAGAGCAGTGAAATGAACAGATATTTGCACACCAATGTTTGTGGCAGTGTTATTCATGATAGCCAAAAGTTGGAAACAACCAAGGTGTCCATCAACTGATAAATGGATAAACAAATTGTGGAGTATACACATGATAGAATATTATGCAGCAGTAAGAAGAAATGGACCGGTGAAACAAATGAAAATGTGGATCAACCTGGAGGACATTTTGTTGAGTGAAGCAAGTCAGACACAAAAGGACAAATACTGTATAATTGTCCTATTATGAACTAAATATATTATGTGAAATATGAATATGGGCAGAATTGTGTATGTAAGACCATTTTTCTTTGAAGCTGAACAAATATAATAGTACCAATGTTAATATCAGACAAAAAAAAACCCCACAAAGCATTATACTAAGTGGGGTACTACATATTATATAATTCCATTTATATAAAATGCAAATATAAATCAATTTGTAAAGATGAAAGTAGATAAGTAGTTATGTAGGTCTGAGGAAGGAATGCTAAGGGGTGTGGAGTCTTTCTTTTTGGAGTATTGAAATTGTTTTAAAGTTTTTGAGATGATGAATGTACAGCATTGTGATTACACTAAAAACCATTGATTATACACTTTGGATAGACTAGCCAGAAACAGCAGCTGAGTATAGTAGATTTGGCATTGAGAGATAGGGAGGTGAGGGGTTTTCTTGTTTGTCTCTTTTTGTTTGTTGGTATTGTTGAAATAATGTCTGAAGGTGGTTGGGGTGATGATTGTACAACTATGTGATTGTAACAGCTGCCACTGATTGTGCACTTTGAGTTGTGTGTTATTAATATGTGTCAATAAAATTGATTTGTTAAATATATATATATATACAGACACACACATATATATCAATTAGAGCCCCTGCATATATTTTTCTCATTGGGCAGGAAGGCATGAAGGAGAAATGGTTTTAAGATATTGTTATTGATGAGGAAGATTGAGATTGAAATAAGGATTCTGTGATGTCCCTATTTTCCTGATAAGTAGGATGTATAGTCATCTGAGATGATAGAAGCCTTTGTGGGATAAGGATTACAGGAATTTAGTATGAAATTGGAACTTATGAAAGGAAGGGTGTATTGTAGAGGGAAGTGTCTAGAACAGCTATTTTAGTTCTTGTAACAAGAATACTGAGTTCATATTGGATTTCATATTGGATTGAAACTCCCTAGGGTATGATTGCATAATTTTCTTAAGCATTATGGCATATCTTCTGTTAAGAGGTAAAAAGCTGATATATAAATTTATACTTTAAATATTTCAGTTGTTGTAGTGTGTTACACTGAAGCAGGGAGAAGGTCTAATTTGATGTCATTTTATATAGGTTGCTATTTATCCATTCTACACTATTATGGAATCAGGAAAATTTCAAAAATTTGTGCTGATCCGTACTCCTATTCATATATTCAGTCTCTGTAAAGATAAATTTATTCAATGAATTAGGCAGATTAAGTTGCATTTTGCAGTGATAACACATGAATACTGAAATCTGAATGTCTTAACCTCCTAAATTTTATTTCCAGCTCAAGCTAAGTCCATGGAGGGTTTTAGGGCATTTGTGTTCTGTGCAGTTACTCAAAATTTCCCTCTGTGTATTCCTGCCATCTTAATGCATGTGTTTTATTTGTTGCAGCAGGGGAAAAGAATGCTGGAATCTGGAATATTGGCTCCTAAAACTTTCTTTCTGAGTGTAAAACACATCACTACCACAATTTATTCATCTGTTCTCACTTAAATACAAAGGAGATAAAATTATGGTGAGAGCTCATGGATATTTGGTGACCATCAAGTGGGCTAATTACCATTGGGAAAACTGGTTTCTCACTTGGAATTAATTCTTTATTAAACTATTGATTATTATTCTGTTTGCAAAATATACTTAACATAATATTAACTATTGTAATGGAGTAATATGAATTAATTCATTTCATATGAAGATGAAAGTAAAGTCATTAAGATCACCAGGACTTCTGCCCTGGTCCTAATTTGGATCCTCTTTTTTATCTGGGTTCTTTCACTTAAAATTGTAATATAAGTGTCAACATCTCAATCTTTGTTTCATTATTCTGAAACTGGTTTGCAGTATTTTTTTTCCTCTTCAAATTTTAAAGTGTGGAATCTCTGGCTTATTCATTCAGATATCATCAATTTTCTGCTGTTTTGGTCCTATTAGCAAAGGCACATATTCATCCAATAGAACCTATTTTGAATGTTGTGTTGCTGTGTAGACAGTTTTTGATAGAAAAAGGCTTTCAAATATCTTCTCCCTGGGAATTTTGAACAATATACTGTCAAGAACTTCATATACATCCCTGGCTAAGGGAAGATAAAATTATGTATTTTGGGCATTAGCCAGATAAAAATAAAAATGACACTGTCTCTAATGGTGAAATACATCAGCATTAATGTTTGAGTGAGTCCTGCCTGAATGACTTTCTCTCATTTTTGCAATCCCATATATTTCAGGTACTCTGCACCATTCATAATAATATGTCTACTCTGACTTCAGCAGTTGGAATTAAAACTATGAATTTTCAACAAAATTCCTATTTTGGAGGCTATTCAATCTCATAAATTTCAAGTGGGATATTGGTTGTCCAATCCAACATGGTCTTTTGTACACCCATTTTATTTACTTTTTTCTATAATATCACATATAAAATCAGTGAAGGCCCTGTTTTCTTTTTATTTCCAGCCTTAAAATCTCATCCTTGTGAAGTTGGAAGCAACTGCTTGAATGAACACTTGTACAAATATGCAATTATAAACACAAATGCACATACAGACACACATGCCTTCTGAAGGAAACACAAATATGTACAAACATTCCAAAATACCTATACATTTAGAAAAAAATGATTCTTCCAACAATACAAAAATAGTTGGAACAGATATTTAAACTGTTCTGACATAGTCACCTAATTTAAATGCCACATAATGAAACTGATTCACAGTATTAATAAAACAACAATAAAAGCATTTGGAAGATAATGTGTTACTAGAGCTTTGCCCAATATCAAATAGATATTTAATTTATATGTATGAATTTCAAAGGTTATCTTTCAAATGTTTAATTCAATCACTCAACACAGGTTTGGGTGCAAAAAAAAGTGTTTAAGTTTACTGGTAAATTTGTAGGAAACTCTTTAGGGCTTGAAGATGGTTGTATTAAATTCTCAGGTATAATAAAGTCCAGTCTTGGATTGTGCAGTCTAGTATTCCAGGCCATCAAACATTGTAATGGCTCTTTTATCAAGGAAGTAATATTATTTTTCTCTCATATCTTACTGTCATTCATTTCTTTACTTGATTTATTCCAAATTATCTATAATCATTTTATTGCCTCATGAGAGTTTTAAATTCTTTGATTCATTGTATATATTATGAGTAAATCTCAAGTTGTTAATTGTTTTACAAGAACCAAAATAATGGTGTAAGTTGAATATTTTTGCTCCTTTCTTCATTAAGTAACTATCTGGAATGATGCAACTCTATTTGTACCATTCCCTAACAAATATCTCACAAAACTCCACTGCCCTCATGATGAGCTTCAACAAAAAAAAATGAAGCAATGAAGTAAATAGGAGATTATAAGACCTCAAATTCCACCATTCACTCAACAAAAAATACATGATTTTTTCCCTAATATGTCATGGCCTCAGTCTTACCCACAGAATTGCATATATGTAAAAAATGTAAGCAATAAATGAGAAGGAAATAATTCTATTAGCAAGGTTTGAAGGTGTTGAAATCTCTGTCACACACATTTGTATCCTTTCATAGAACTCATTTGGAACAGGAGAGGTAAACTGAAACTAACATGTCACTTAGGGCTATGAATCCATGGGTTTGAAATGCATTTATTGTGTTTCATGTTTACCACAGAATTCAGAAATTGAGTTTGCCACTAAGAAAGCAAATTAAACTAATAAGAATAAGAGATGTTTGCCTTTATTAAATTTTACTATATGTTAAAAGGATGCAGGCTACTGTGAGACACAGGCAGAGCATGAAATCTGTTAGCAACAGTGTGGATGCCCAGATCTTCATTACCATATAAATTTGGACTATGGTCCAGGATGAACAAATGATGTTTCCAAATATATGAGAGGCCATTATCTTAAAAAGAGTTCATTATTTAGGAGTAAAGAACACCACCATTTCATAGTACAGTAATTATATAGCTGGAATTGACATGTATAAGCAGATCATACAAATGTATCTGCTATTTCCAATATTTTTCCCATAATCAACCTAAGGAAGCCCTGTACACCCTTCTAAATACATTCCAAAGATAATAATTTCAATTATCTTTTCACTAGAAACCACAATCAGAAGACCTCATGAGAATATTTTCAAAAAATCCGTGAGCCAATTTTTTCTTCCTACATGTGTCTCCAATGTTGGAAAAATTATCCAAAGAACCAGCTGATAAATATTTTCCTTCTTAGCCAATCATAGGAATGGGCAGATGCAGATTGATAGGTATTTTAGATTTCAGAGTATGGTGTTTATTCCCTTTACTATCAACTACATGGATAAAAGTTGAGTCAAGAACATTGTAAATATTATTAGAAAAGCATTTCAGCAGCCAGGACATTGATAAAGATGCTTGTGTCCAAATCGCACCAAACAAAATACTAATCAGGTAAAAAAAACTATCCTAATGTTGTTTCACCAATTCTTAGGAGAAAAAGAAGTTTTACTGATTAGAACTTGGAAAAACATGTTCTTAAATCTAATCCATTCCTGTGGGTGTGAACCCATTGTATTTATGACTTTTTTGATGAGGTTGCTTCACTTAAAGTATGTTTGTTGACCAGCCCATACTAGATGGGTGTTAATCCCATTCTTGTTCTTTATATGTGGAATGAGTTCAGACGTGAGAGAGAAGAAACTGCAGGAGGAAAGAAGCTGGTATCAGAAGAGTAAAGAGAGACTAGGAAAAACCATCATGTGCCTTGCAATATGACAAGCTAAGGACCCTAGAATCCCTGGCAGCCAGGCACAGGATGTCACAGACTTTAGGAAGAAAGGCTTGCCTTCATTTGGACATTGTTTAAGCCTCAAAACTATAAGTCATGAAATTCCTATTGTTTAAACTGAACCATGGCATTTATATTTGCATGAGCAGCCTAGGAAATTGAGACAGATTTTGGTACCAGAACAGTGGGGTATTCCTATTGCAAATACCAAAAATGTGCAAATAATTTTGGAATTTGGTAATGGGTAGAGGCTGGAAGCAACATGAAGTGCATGATATTAAAACTTAGTTTTCTTTAAAAAGACTGTGGGTAGAAATATGGATGATAAAGGTACTTCTGATGAAGTGGTAGAAGGAAATGATTGTGTTATTGATAACTGGAAGAAAGGTGATCCTTGTTTTATGTGACAGAGAACTTTTCAAATTGTATTCTGATGTGGAATGGAAGGCAGAACCTGAAAGTGATGAACTTGGATAATTTGTAAGGGATATTTACAAGCAAAATGTTCAAAGTGCAGCCTGGTTTCTCCTTGCAGATTTTAGTGAAATGAAAGAAGAAAGGGATAAGCTGAGAACTCTTTCTTCTTGATAGATTTACCATATTATTAATATATAGTCACCTTCTTTTTCTCTTAAAGTAGTTTTGCATTTAAAGTTATTTTGTGTGTAGTAAGATTTCACTTTGACACTTTGTTCCTATTATTCTATTTCCTTGATGTTGACCATGTTCCCTTGGGGAAAAAATTAGGAACAGAGAAAAGGAAAGAGATAAGAAAAGAAAAAAGATTAATAGTAATAATAAAAAAGGTAGATGAGGAGCCATAGAAAACTTAGGAAAATAAATAATTAGCATGAGTTAAAAATCATAAGAGGTACAGAGGAATAAGATTTAAAAAGTGGAATAGAACAAATGAAATGAGGAACAAAATAGAGAAAAACACATAGAATGAATTGAAAATCTGGAATGATGAGAAGAGAGGAAGAATAAAAGAAAAAAGGAAAAGTAAAAAAATAAGGAAAGATAACAGAAAAAAAGAGTGAGAGAGAGAAATAAAATTAAGGAAAAAATGAAGACCAAACAAAAAGAGGTGGGATGAATGAAAAACAATAGAAAACAGAAGATATACAAATGAAGGAAACTAAATAAATAACATAGGTAGAAAAAAAATGGTAAAAGCTAAAAAAGGGGGAAAACAAACAAGAAACAAAACAGCAGCAAAAACAACAACAAAAAACAACCAAGAAAAACAGCCTTCCTTCTTTAGGCCCCTAAGGAGCCTCTCAGGCTCATGGGATTCATTGATCAGTCACCCTGCAGCCTACCCTCTGCATGTGATGTACTGGGTTTCAGGAAGTAAATTTTTAAAAATTAAAATTAAAAAAAACCTTAAAAAAAAAAAAACACATCAAAGAAAGTGTAAAACAAACAGAATGCCTATATATTCCCTGCCAAAGTATCAGCTGGATGTCTGACAACCCTGTGGATCACTCTCTTGGTCAACCTGGGAATCAAACCAGGGGCCTTGTATATGTGAGTCAGTAATTTCTCCTCTGAGCTAAATTGTCTCCTTAGGTTAATTAGTCTTCAGAGAGCTATCTGCCGCCTTTGCCCCAGGTGTTTTAAGACTTCCACAGCTTGCTAGAGTCCTGCTGATTAGCATCTTGCCCTGCCACCTCTCTAATCTAATTGCTTTCTCTCTCTGGTACCCTGGGTGTGAGAGCTTGCCTGAGCAGATCCCCTTTCCCTTCTCCTTGTTGTGTCAGAGTCCCTTTCCAGTTTCAAAAGGGTCTCAGCTGGCCAAATTCACTGCAAAGAAACCATGCTCCACCTTCTGCCAGAGCCCTCTTTGTCCCAGGGAATGCCCTCTCCCAGTCCCTCGGCAGCAGCAGGCCAGGTGTACCAGGGCTACTTGCTCTGAGGCTGGGGTATATGTGTCATTTCCAGCCACATGGATGAGTAGCTCATGGTTTTTGTTCAACTTCCTTAACTTTCCAGTATCATTTTAGATGATTCAGAGCACCTTCCAGTTCTATATATATCCAAAGCAGTTCATTTAGATAGGTCCCTGCCTTCTCTCCATGAGATGGAAGGCAGGAGGGCAATGGGAATTATTTCTTACTGGGGACAGAGGTCTATTTAGAATGATGAAAGACTTTGGTAATATTTGCTGGTGATGGTAGCACACATTGTATATGAAATTAATGTCCTAAACTGTAACACTTAAAAATGTATAAACGGCAAATAAAAAATAAGTTAAAATAATGAAACTGAGAATAAAGTTCCCTTCACATTAGCATTAAAGGTAATTAATAGTTCAAACATAGTCACATACATTTATGCACAATTATCCTCCACAATAGGGCTAAGACAAATCAGTTGGGAAAATAAGTCTTTTCAACAAACAGTGCTGCAACTGGATATCTAAAGACAAGCAAAATAATTTGGTCTCTGTTATTGAATCAAACCCAAAATTTAACTAAAAATGGATTATCTCCCTATATATAAGGTATTCAACAATAAAAATACTAGAAATGTTGAATGAGTAATATCTCATGACCATATATTAAGCATGAGATTCTTAGATATAACACTGTAAGCAGAAGAAACAAACAAACAAAAAAGAAATTTTAGAGTCAAATGAAAAAATAAAACATTTGTGGTCAAATGACATTACCAAGAATGTGACAAAGCACCTTATCAAATGGTAGAACATACTGCACACCATATCAAGAATACAGTTCAATCTAAAATACACTGGCATTGAACTTACAGATATGATATATATAAAAATCACTTACAACTCAATTATAGTTTTTCACATAACTGATATTTTGTTTCCCTCTTGTTTATCTGTATTTATATTTTGTGAGAACAGTCTTATATAAGCAATATCACCCATATTTGTATTTTACATGAGGTTTCATCATGTTATACAATCCCACACATTTTTTAGCTTTTCTTCTAGTAATACATATGTCCTTAGGTTTTCCCTCTCAACCACTGTCATACCCATAGAATATCTCTGCTAGTCACAAACAGCATGATATGCTCTCACAATTTCCATTCATTTCCAAAGATTTGCAATCTTATAAACAGCTCTACACAGATTAAACATCAGCTTTTCATTCCCTACCATCTTTCTATTTTCTGGTAACCTATATTCTAATTATTAATTCCATGAGTTTACATAATATATTTAGTCCATAATAACACAAACATAAAGTATTTGTCCTTTTTTTTGTCTGGCTTCCCTCACTCAATATAATGTCCTCCAAGTTCATCCATGTTGTCATATGCTTCACAACTTCATTTCTTCTTACTGCTGCATAACATTCCATCATATGTATATACCACAATTTGTTTATCCATTCATCAATTGATGGACATCTGCATTGTTTCCAACTTTTGGGTATTATAAATAACACTGCTATGAACATCAGTGTGCAGATGTCTCTCCATGTCACTGTGCTCAGTTCTTCTGAATATATACCTAGAAAGGGTACTTCTGGGTCACATGGCATGTCTATATTCAACTTCCTTCGGAACTGCCAAACAGTCATCCACAGTGGCTGTATCATTCTACATTAACACCAACAGTGAATAAGTGTTCCTATCTCTCCACAGTCTCTATAACATTTACAGTTTTCTGACTTTTTAATTGTGGCCAGTCTAATAGGTGTGAAATGATATTTCATTGTAGTTTTGCTTTTCATTCCCTTATTGCTGGTGATGTTGAATATTTTTTCATGTTTCTTCACCATTTGTACTTCTTTCTTGGACAACTATCTTTTAAAGTCATTTGTCCATTTTTAAATTGGGTAGTTTTCATTTTATTTTTGAGGTGTATGATCTCCTTTTATATCATGGATACTAAATTCTAATGGGATGCATGATTGCCAAATATTTTCTCACATTGAGTCAGCTGCCTTTTCATCCTTTTGACAAAGTCCTTTGGGATGCAAAAGTGTTTGATTTTCAGGAAGTCCCATTTATCAATTTTTTTCTTTTTATGTTTGTGCTTTGTATGTAAGATTTAAGAAATGATGAATCTACCACTGCCTACCACCACAAGATCTTCAAGATATTTTCCTATATGGGGTTTTATTGTTGTCACTTTTATATTTATATCCTTGATCCATTTTGAGTTAATTTTTGCATCAGGTGTGAGATAGGGATCATCTTTTTTGTGTATATGGCTATCCATTTCTCCCTTCACCATTTATTGAGTAGACTATTCTGGTCCAGCTGGGAGACCTTCACAGCCTTGACAAAAATTCCTTGACTTTGTTGTTAAGGTCTATTTCTAAGTTCTTGATTTGGTTCCATTGGTCATGTGTCTGCCTTTGTGCCAGTACCATGCTGTTTTTAACACTGTAGGTAAGTAATGTGCTTTAAGTCCAGAAGTGAGAGTCCTCCAACTTTATTCTTCTTTGTGAATGGCTGTTTGGCTCTTCAGGTCCCTTTACCTTTCCAAATAAGCATGTCAAACTTGTCCTTGGTTTCAGCAGCAAATGAAACACAGTTTAGATAATGTTATGCAGGTTCAAAGTCTTCATGACTCCATTTTAGTTGATCACTTCAGGAATGACTGCCTTTGGTCTTTCTCAGGGAGGGAGTCACAAATTTACTGAGCCATAGCAATCACCTGATGCCATTCTGCTGCTTTTGCTTTGAGATGTTATCTTAGTCCTTTAGGCAGAACTGAGAAGGTCTGGTTAATGTACTTCAAGTAACTAAGTAGAGAGAAGAAACTTCTAAGATTAGATTAATAGAAAACCAGCTCAATAAGTTTTGGGGAAGGATATTAGAAGATCCAGAGCTGCTTAAATGAAGGCATTTTAATTAATACATTTTCTAGCTATCACCTCCAGCTTTTTGTTGTCCTTTTAATAAATTACATCTTTTAAAATTGTATGTCCCAAACCATATCTTTATCATTTCTTTGTATGCATTAGCATGGTAGAATCACTGAGAAGTAAAAAGTGGAGTTACAAACCAAAAATAGAATACAATATTGCTGGCATTTATAATTACCCAGATGGTTACCATTACCAGAGGTCTTTATTTCTTTATGCCACTTTGGTCCACTGGTTGGTGTCCTTTCCTTTCACTCTGGAAAAAATCCCTTTAACTTTACTTGTTGGGCATATTTAGTGGTGATGAATTCCCTTAGTTTTTGTTTATTTGGGAATGTTTTAAAAGCTCCCTCAGTTTTAAATGACAATCAAACCATATATAAAATTCTTTTTTAAAAAATTTTTTATTTTTTATTTTTAAAGAAGCTTTAGATTACATAAATGTTACATAAAAATTATAAGGGATTCCCATATTCCCCACCCCATTCCCCTCCAACACTTTCTCACATTAACATCTTTCAGTAGCGTGGTACATTTGTTATAATTGATGAACATGTATTGAAACATTGTTACTAACTTTGGACTATAGTTTATACTCCACCCCACAAAATTTTATAGGTTTTGACAAAATGTATCATGGCATGTAACTGTCACTGCAATATTAAATGTAATATAGCATCATTTTTGTGATATATTTAAGCTACTGCCTACCTATTTATACATACAAAGTTCCCATATAACCCCTATTACCAAAACCATGCATCTGTGAGGTCATTCATTACAACAGAGGAAAGAATATTATTTTAGTTATACTATTTGCTATTATTTAGTTTATATATCCTTTTTACTTTAAATCACAGTCTACAATTTTGATCGTTTGCCCTGAAAATTATTACTCATTTTAGTTGAGACTTCTTAAACTGATTATATTTTATTCATTTCTCTGTCTACCAGAGATTTTCATTCATTCTTTGTAAAATTTAATACTTAGTTTTTTTGTTTTGCTTTTCTTTTAATTTCAAAAGAAAGCATATGTATATTTTTATCAGGTTCCCACAAAATAATGTGGCACCATGAGAAATGAAAAGAGAATTAAAATGAAGAAGGCTATTACATGAAAATACGTGGGTGTGTTGTCTTCTCCCAGAATACCTGAGAGGTGTTGAGCTGGGCCATTTAGCCAACCCTGCTCTGTTTATATATATATATTTAAAGATGCTTAGGTTACATAAATGTTACACAAAAATTACATGGATTCTCATGTTCCCCACCTCCCACACCTCCCACAACCTCCCACGTAAACATGATTCATTAGTGTGCCACATCACCTGTAATGGATATGCACAACCTGGGACTTTGCCTCTAAGCATGGACATAGTTCACATTGTAGACCAAACCCTCTTCCACAGAGTTCTGCATGTTATATGCCGATGTAAAATGGCCTATATCTGTTTATGTAATGTCACTCAGGATAATTCCCAAGTCCCGAAAAAGCCCCTGTATTACAGCTGCTTTTCCCTCTCCCTGCCCCAAAAGTGTCTAGTGGCCACTGGCTCCACCTCACTGTTGTAATTTCTTCCATTGCTTGAATCACAATATGTCTACAACAGAATACTAGTAAGTCCACTCTAGTCCATAGTTCTCCCCCCAATCCTGAGGAGTCTGGGATGGTGATGTCCACTCCACCTCCAAGTGAAAGGGGAATTATATCCCATGGATAAGATAGAAGGGATTACCCTGCCTGCAGCTGCAGACTCTCTCCATTGGCTGGGATGGCCATTGTCCATCATTATCTCCTCACCAGGTGAATTGGGTGAGTCCATTGAGCTGTAGAGTAGGAGTTGCATCTCCACTGAGATTCCAGGCACAGCTGGCACATGGGAAGGCCAAAAACTCGTCTCTGGAAGTACACCTACAAACTCCAGCACCACATATAGGTTTGAATAGAAGGGACTGATGGACCATGTGCATGGAGGACTTATTTGAGTCCAACTCTGTCACTCTCAGGAGCACAGATTCCAAAGTATAGCCCACTGATAAGTCATTAATCTCTGGAGCTGTCCCACCTTATATAGGACCTGGGTGTCTCCAGAGCCCTCAGAAGCCCTTCTGTGTGAGGTGATATCCACTTTGGTGTTCTTTGAGATCCTACTGAGGTGTGTGTAAGGGTTACTTCTGGGATGACCTCCTGACGCTCTTTGAAGTCTCTTAGCCATATGAACTGATTTGTCTTTACACTTTCCCCCTTTTATTCAAGGTCTTTTTCCAGTCATATTGCCAGTTGGCACTTGGCATTAATCCCTCATTGCCAGGGAGGATCATCCCCACGAGTCATGTCCCTCTCTGGGGAGGAAGGTAATGCATTCATATGCTGAGTTTGGCTTTGAGAAAGGCCACATTTGAGCAACAAGGAGGCTCTCAGGTGGTAACCCTTAGGCACCCCGTAACAGTAGGCTAAGTTTCAATTACAAGAGCAAAGACTCATAAGGCTAGTCATCAATAACAAAAACCCATTAGTAGACCATCCTCCCCTGACAGACACTGCCCCTGCACTTGGGGGACTGTTTCTGCTCCCTTGGAGAATGTGGCAGACCTTCCAGGCTGGGATATAAAAAATAAATTTAGTTCAAATAAATTTAGTTCATAATAGCACATAATAGTTCATAATAGCACAACCATACAGTATTTGTCCTTTTGTATCTGGCTTGCTTCACTCAACATAATGTCCTCCAAGTTCATCAAGATTGTCATAGGCTTCATGACTTCATTTCTACATAGTACTATATAATATTCCATTGTGGGTATACACCATAATTTGTTTATCCATTCATCAGTTGATGGACACCTGGGCCATTTCCAACTTTGGGCAATCATGAAAAACACTGCTATGAACATCGGTGTGCAGATGTCTGTTCATGTCATTGCTCTCAGTTCTTCTAAGTATATACCTAGTAATCCTATTGCTAGGACACATGGCAAGTCTATACTCAATTTCCTCAAGAACTACCAAATAGTCCTCCACAGTGATTATACATTCTATATTCCCACCAACAGTGAATAAGCATTCCTACCTCTCCACATCCTCTCCAACACTTATAGTTTTCAATCTTATTAATAGTGGCCAGTATAATAGGTGGGAAATTATATCTTATTGAGTTTTTACTTGCATTTCCCTAATCACAAGTGATGTTGAACATGTGTTCATGTGTTTCTTCACCAATGGTATTTCTTCTTTGGACAATTGTCTTTTCAAGTCTTGTTCTCATTTTTAATTGGGTAATGTGTCTTTTTATTTTTGAGTTGTATGATCTTATAAATCATGAATATTAAACTCTTATCAGAAATGTGATTGCCAAACATTTTCTCCCATTTAGTTGGTTGCCTTTTCTCTGTTTTGAAAAAGTCATTCAAGGTGCAAACGTGTTTAATCTTGAGGTCACAATTATCTATTTTTTTCTTTTGTTGCTCATGATTTTGATGTAAGTTTTATGAAAGTACTGCCTACACAAGATCTTGAAGATGTTGTTCTACATTTCCTTTTAGGAGTTTTATTGTTGTCCCTTTTATATTTAGGTCCTTGAACCTTTTGAGTTAAGTTTTCTGTAAGGTGTGAGGTATGGATCCCCATTCTTTTTAGTAGATATGGCTATCCATGGTTTCACAACATCATTTATAGAATAGACTATTCTGGGTCTGCTGGGGGGCTTGACAGTGCTGTCAAAAATCACTTGACTGTTGATGGGTGTATTTTTGAGTTCTCACTTGTGTTCCATAGGTCAATGGGTCTGTTTTTATGTCAGTGTCATGCTCTTTTTAACACTGTAGCTAAGTAATAAGGTTAAAGCCAGGAAGTGAGACTCATCCAGCTTCGTTTTTATTTTTAAGACATTGTTGGCTATTCTGGGTTCCTTACCCCTCCAAATAAATTTGATAATTGGTTTTCCATTTCTGCAAAAAAGGCTGTTGGGATTTTTATTGAGATTGTGTTGAATCTGTAAATCAATTTAGGTAGAATTGACATCTTAAAGATATTTAGTCTTCCAATCTATGAATTCAGACATCCTTCCATTTATTTAATTTTTCTTCAATTACCTATAGCAATTGTTTGTAGTTTTCTAATATAGGTCCTTTACATCCTTAGTTAAGTTTATTCTTAAATATTTGATTTTTTAGCTGTTATTATAAATGAATTTTTTTCTGATTTCCTTCTCTGATTGCATATTAGTAGTATACAAAATGTTATTTTTGGTATAAATCTTGTATCCCACCACTTTGATGAATGTCTCAATTAGTTCTTGCATCTTTGTTGTGTATTTTTCCAGATTTTCTAGATATAGGATCATAATCATCAGGAAGTTTTTCTTCTTGTTTTCCTAACTAGGTATCTCTTATTTCTTTGTCTAGCCTTATTGCCCTAGCTAGAACTTCTAGCCCAATATTGAATAACTGTGGTGACAGTGGGTATCCTTTTCTTATTCCTAACCTCAGTGGGAAAGTTTTCAGTCTTTCAGCATTGAGTACAATGTTAGATGTATTTTTTTCATAATACGCATTTTACCATATTGAGACAGCTTCCTTCCATGGCAATCTTTTGGAGTGCTTTTATCAAGAAAGGATTCTGTATTTTGTCAAACACCTTTTCTGCATTCATTGAGATGATCATGTGATTTTTTTCTTCATTTTATCAATATGGTTTATTATACTAAATGATTTCCTTGTGTTGAAACCCCCCCCCGCAACATATCTGGGATAAAAAACAATTGAACATGTTGTATAATTCTTTTAATGTTTTTTTATTTCATTTGCAAGTATTTTGTTGAGGATTTTTGCATCAATATTCATTAGAGATATTGGTCTGTAATTTTCTTTTGTCATAGCATCTTTCTCTGGTTTGGGTAATAAGGTGATGTAGACTTAATAGAATGAGTTTGGTAGCATTCTTTTCTGTTCAGTTTTTGAAAGAGCTTGAGCAAGATTGGTATTAGATCGTCTTTAAATGATTAGTAGAATTCACCTGTGAAGCCACCTGTTCCCAGACTTTTCGACTTTTGGAGGTTTTTGTTACTATTTGCCTGGAGTATATTTTTCCTACCTTTCACTTTTAATCTGCCTTATGTTCTTACATATGAGATGAGTTTCTTATAGATAGCATATAGATGGCTCATATTTTTAAACCATTCTATCAGTATATTGGGGGGTTCAAGCCATTAACATTCAATATTAATACCGTGAAGGCATTACTTACTTCATCCATTTTGTCCTTTGGCTTTCTGTTTTCGTATTGTATTTTGCCTGTATTTTTATCCTTTAATTTACACTTCCTAATCTTAATTTGTACACCTTTCTCTAAATCTCTCACCCTTGTTATTTCCTCTTGGACTGCAGTACTCCCTCTAGTATGTTTTGCAATTCTCATCTTTTGGTAACATATTACATCAGTTTTTGCTTTTACTGTGATGACTTTGAAATCAACAATATATAAATATATAAATATAATTTTTAAGAAGCTTTAGATTACATTAATATTACAGAAGAGATATAAGGGATTCCCATATGCCCCACACCCTCCCCTCCCACAACTTTCACATTAACAACATCTTTCATTAGTGTGGTACATTTGTTAAAATTGATGAACTCATATTGAGGCATTGTTACTAATCATGAAATATAGTTTACATTATAATTTACACTCTGCCCTGCACAATTTTATACTTTATGACAAAATGTATAATGGTCTGTATCCTTAATTCAGAGTCATGCAGGACAATTCCATTATCCTGAAAATGCCCCCATGTTACACCTATTCTTCCATCTCCCTCTGATCAGAACCTCTGGTGGCCACCACCTTTATACCAATGATAAAAGTCATTCCTTTGCTAGAATAATAATAATTTTATAAGAGAATAATACATCTACTTTACTTCCTGAATTCTTTCAGATTGCTCATTATTAGTTTATAGAAACACTACTGATATGTGATTATTATTCTTATACGCTGATATTCTGCCAAACTCATTGCTAAACTCTAGTGGCTTTATTGCAGATTTTTCAGGGTTTTTCAGAGTAAGATTATATCATCTATGAATAGCGAATTTTAACTTCTTCCTTTCCAACTTGGATGCCTTTTATTTCTTTTTCTTGCCTGGTTATTCTTGCTAGAACCTCTAGCACATTATCAAACAGTGTTGTGGCTGTGAGCATCCTTGTCTTGTTCCTTTGCTCCTGATCTCAGACTGAAAGCTTACAGGGTTTCATCATTGAGCACAATGTTACTTGTGGGTTTTTCTATAGAATCTTTATCGTGTTGATAAAATTTTTTTCAATTCATAAATTTTGGAGTATTTATATCAAGAAAGGATGCTCTATTTATCAAATGCATTTTCTGCATCAATTGAGATGAACATGTGATTTTTCATTTTTTATTTATTAATAAATAATGTAAATTTAATGACATTAATGTGGATTTTATGCCAATGATTTTCATCTCTTGAACTATCATTGCATGCCTGGTATAAAACTCACTTGAACATGATGAATAAATCTTTAATGTGTTTTTGGATTTAATTAGCCAGTATTCTGTTGAGGATTTTTGCATACATATTCATTAAGGAAATAGGTCTTTTATTTTCTTTTTTTGTAACATCTTATCTGGCTTTAGTATTAAGTGGTTATTGGCTGCATAGAATGAATTTGGTAGTGTTCTTTCCTGTTCAATTTTTTTAAAAGTTTGAGTAAGTTTCATTTTAAATCTTTGAATGCTTGGTAGAATTCATGTGTGAAGCAATCTGTTCCTGGGTTTTTCATTTTCGGGAGTTGTTTGATGACTGTTTCAACATCTTTAATTGTGAGTGGCTTGTTGTGGTCTTATATTCTAGGGTCAATGTAAGTTGTAAGTATACTGCTAGGAATTTTGCAATTTCATCTACACTGCCTCATTTCTTGGTGTACAGTTGTCCATAGTATCTTCTTATGACCTTATTTCTTGTGGGCTCTGTAGTAATGCCCATGTTTTCATTTTTTATTTTATTTATTCACAACTTCTTTATTTTTTTGTCAGTCTAAGATTTAATTTTGTTAAACTAATAAAAAACAATTTTTAGCTTTAATTCTCTCTAATATATTTTGTACTCATTTTTCTTTATTTCTACTATGATCTTTGTTATTTCATTCCTTCTGCTTGCTTTGAGAATATTTGCCGTTCTTTAAGTTCTTCCAGCAGTGTAATTAAGTCATTGATTTTAGCTCTTTCTTCTTTTTAATGTAAGCATTGAAGGCTGTAAATGTCCCTGTCAGAACTACCTTCAATGCATCCATAAATTTTAATATGTTTTGTTCTCATTTTCATTCATCTTGAGATATTTATTGATTTCTCTTGCAATTTCTTCTTTGCTCAACTGATTTTTTAAGATTGTGTTGTTTAATCTCCATATATTTGTGAATTTTTCCTCTTTGTGCCTGTTGTTCATTTCCAACTTTATTCAATTATGACCAGAGAAAGTGCTTTTTATCATTTCAATGTTTTTAAAATTTATTGAGATCTTTTTAGTGAACAAACACTTGGTCTGTCCTGGAGAAGGATACATGAGCACTTGAGAAGAATGTATATCCTGAAGTTTTGAGATCTCATTTTCTGTGTATGTTTATTAGGTTTTGTTCTTTTATCACATTATTTAAGCTCTTGGTTTCTTTGTAAATCCTCTGCACAGAGGTTCTATCCAAAGATGACAGTTGTATCTCCAAATATTATTGGAGAGATATCTATTTCTCCCTTCAGTTTTGTCATTTTTTTGCCTCATGTGATTTGGGGCATTGGCTACATGTATATACATAGTTTATTGATATTTCTTCCTGATGAATTGCCTTTTTTAACCTATACTGTCCTTTCTTGTCTCTGATAAGTACTTTCCTTTTAAAGTCTCTTTCACCTGCTGTAAGTGTGGCTACTCCAGTGTTATTATTACTATTATTATTATTTTAATTATTTAATTATTATTATTATTTTGGTTACTGCATGTGTGGAATATCTAGCTCTCATTTTTGAAGGCCAATTTTACCAGATATAGGAGCCTTGGATGGCAGTTTTCCTCTTTCAGTATCTTAAATATATCATACCACTGCATTCTTTTCTCCATAATTTCTGATGAGAAATCAAAACAATCTTATTGGGCACCCATTGTTCATGATGAATCTCTTTATTCTTGCTGCTTTCAGGATTCTTTGTCTTTGAAATTTGACACTCTGGTTAGAAAGTGCTTAAGTGAAGGTCTATTCAGATTTATTTGGAGAGGAGTACATTGTGCTTCTTTGAAAAGTATATCTATGCCTTTCAAAAGGGTTGGGAAATTTATATCATTATTTCCTCAAATATTTTTCTGCCCCCTTTCCTTTCTTTTCTCCTTCTGGGGAATCCATGATACATATGTTTGCACATCTCTTCAATCCCTGTTACATGTTTTTTTAGTGTATTTTAAATTGTATTTATTGTGCCTTTCTTTCCCATAAGATCTGCTATTTTTCTATGTATGCTCAAAAATTCTTCTTTGTGCCTTCCCAATGTATTCTTAACAGCCTTAATCTGTTTAGCTGAATCATTGATTTTATTAAAGAGATTTGTTTGAATATCTATGATTAGTTGTTTCAACTCCTTTATGTCACCTCAGGGCTTAGCTCTTTCCTTTGTCTGGGCCATATCTTCCTGTTTATTAGTATGCATTTTAATTTTTTCTTGGTGCCTTGGCACCTGATTTACTAGATGCATTTATTTTGAGCTCAGTTTCTTTCTTTAGTCTGGAGCTTTATATTTGACTGCCTTTGTGCTACAGCCCCTCTTTGAAATTTGGTTCAAGTGAATTTTGAACATTATAGCAGCTTGTGTTTAGCCAATATTAATTTGTTCAGCACTTTTTCATCTGTTTCTTGCCCTTTCTCCCTTGCTGATTGTGGAGTTGGACCTGAGAATGCAGTTGGTCCTGTAATCCATGGAGTTTGAAGCTGCCTGAGTTGCCCCAGGAATTGATGAAGTTTCTCTCAACTTTCTCCCTTACCAAGGTTAAGGATGAGCCACAGCTATGTGTAGTAATCAAAACCTTGTAGGACAAGACACTTGGTAGATGTCTGGAAGGTATGGCAAAGCTCCTTGCTCCCTCCTCCCCTTCCAGGGATGGAGGCACAGGTGTAGGCAGCAATGTAAGCTGTGTGCATCAATCTCACCACAGTTGTCCACAAAGACTGATGATCACCAACCCCTTCCATCCCTTCCAGGAGTGGGGATGGAGCCACACTTGTTCACAAAAATCTGGTCTATGCAAGCTGAAAATGACTGCAGTTACCCAGAGATGGTGAGTGAGCAGTGTCTCTCCTCTTCCTCTGTCAGTGATGGGGACAGAGCCAAAGATGTGTCCAAAATCTAGTTTGTGAGTGCTGAAATTCACTTCATTTACCTGGAGTGGCTGAGGCGACATTGTCTCTCCTCCTTCCCTGTCAACTGTGGGAATGGAGCCAGAGATGTGTCCAACCATTTAATCTATGTGAGCCAACAGCTGTTGAAGTTGCACAGAGAAGCTGAGGGAGCTCCATCCCTCTTGTCTTGTCAGGGGCAGGGATGGTGTCACAGGAGTACCCAACAATCTAGTCCATGAAGGCTGAAAGTGCCTTCAGTTGCTCAGAGAGGCTGAGAAAACACTGCCCCACTTCTGTCCTATTGGGCACAAGGATTTAACCACAACTTTGTCCAATAAGCTACTCTGTGCAGGCCAAAAATACTGCATCATCCCACAGAGGCTATGGGTGCACTATCCCTTCTTCTGCCCTATCAATGGATGTGTGGAGTCAGAGATATGTCCAACAGTCTGGTCCATGCAGGATAAAAGTGGCTGCAGTTTCCCTAAGAGGCTGAGATAGCACTGTCATTCTGACCCTTCAAGGGTGTGAATGGAAACACAGGAGTGCTCAACAATCTAGTTTGTGTGGGACAAAATTGCCTACAGTTGTCCAGAAATGTTGAGGAAACACCATCACACACACCCATCTTATAGCAGATGGGAATAGAGTCACAGGAGTCCAACAATCCAGTCTGTGCAAGTCAAAAACACCTGCCATTGCCTATAGAGGCTGGAGAAACACTGCTCCCCTTCTATCCTTTTGGGAGGCAGCGATGGAGCCACAGGTACTCAACAATCTTGTTTGTGCAGGCCAAATGCAACTACATTCCTTGGAGAGGCTGGTGCTGGTACCCTCAGCTTCCTCCCTATTGGAGGTGGGGCTGTAGCCTAGGCTAGGGATGCAATCTGACCTGTGTGGAAAGAAGTCAGTCCCTTCCATTGGTGTGAATTTCATTAAACCCCACTTCCCTCTATGCTGGGGATAGTTAAAATGGAGGCTACTGGCTTCTTTCTGACTTATACAGGGTCAAACATTAACTGTTCTTAGGATTAGACTTCAGCCAGCTGAATTTACTAATCAGTAGCTGAAGTCAGTGCCTGACCAACTTTACCTCCCCTGTTTTTAGGAAATGGAGCTTCCAACTCCAGCCAGGGAATAGCTTCTGAGGCATCTTTATGACACAATCAGGGGAAGGGCTCCATCTCTGCATCATGAAGTGCTCTAATCACAAATCTTCACTGCAGTTGGGCAGTCTCATCCTTCCATTCTTCCAATGATGTTGTAAAATTCTCTTCTGGCTCAGGCCCTTCAAACAGGTACTTTAGATAGGTCTGAAATATTACTATGCACTAAAGGATGAGCTGAGACTTGGACCTCCTTATTTTGCCACATTCTTGCCCCTCTCCTCTGATGGATAGAATTTTAGCTCAAGTCAATGCCACAATGGGTCCAGTGTCTCTTCTGACCCATTCTGTTGTTATTCCCCCAGTTCAGGTATGCATAAATGGCCTAGACATAACCAGCAACTGTCATAAACCCCACATTGATTCCTTGAGGTGTGGAGAGAGGAGTGGTGGATGGGGACTCATGGATAAAGCACATGGCAAAGGACAGATTTGGAGTTTTTGATGCTGGAGTGTTTGTGCTGGAAGCCTGGAAAGTAAGCCCACAGAGGCTCTTGGTCATGAAGAAAGAGAAAAGGTCCCAGAAAGAGAAACAAGCCATTCACCTGATAGTCTACAGCTGGCATTGTGAAAATAGCAAAGGAGCTGGGACCAGAGAGAAGCAAGCCCCAGGAAGAGAGGAACCAGGAAAGCCTGAACCCTCACAGATGTCAGCAGTGATTTTGTTCCAACACATGGCAATAGACTTTGGTGAAGGAAGTAACTTATGCTTTATGGTCTGGTAACTGTCAGCTTTTACCCCAAATAAATGTCCTTTTTAAAAGCCAACGCATTTCTGGTATTTTGCATCAGCGCCCCTTTGGCTGACTAATAAAAAAGCTTATGATGAAATCTCTAGGAGAAACTGGCAGGGTGAAGTTAAGATGGAAATTTGCCCTTCTGAATGTTGAAATCACAACTTCTTTTAAATTCTTCGACTGATTGGATTAGATGTCTTTCCTTTCTGAAAGCAATCTCTTCCATTTATTATAAATTAATCATCCACAGATGTAATCCACTTACTAATGATTAAAGTCAATGAAATGTCCTCACAGTAACAAAGAGACTAGTGCTTGCTTGACCAAACTACCAGCACCATAAACTGGCTAATTTGACACATGAGCTTAACATCACATTCTACCCCTTGTCAACATGACAGCCCTACACAACATATTAAACCACACTTAATCTCTAAAAAATCACAGTCATATCAATCACCTAAAAATACTCTACTGTCCTGCATACAACTAGAAATGCACTAAATCTCTCCACAATAGGGTGTAAGTCCTTGGGTAATATTCACTCCTAAACTTGATATATTGTAATGTCATATAATAAGGGGATAAGAGGGAAGAAAAAATATTCTTTATGTACACATACAGTTATACCTATAACAAGACAAGGAAGAAACATGCACAGCCATTACAGCAATCATTTCTGTAACTTGTCACATGGTCATATTTCATATTTATCACTGCCTTCTTCCACTGCCCATTCTGTGTTACCTTTACCCCTCAGTAAGTATCTAAGCTGTCCTGGTTCTTTGTCTAGTGAGGTTACTCAAACCTGTATTCCTGAAGAATCTGGGCCATCAATAGTCCTGCTTGTGTTGGGTTCTTGCATTTTCCATTGACTTTAATAACAGGGCATAGTAGCACAAAGAAATGTCCTAGGGGATCTCCTGTAATCCAGGCAAGCTTTTCTTTACCTCCATTGTGTAGTTGCAGTCCTATTTTTTGTTGATAGTCAGGACCAATCACCCAGCCAGTACAGTAATTCCCTTATTTGCCTGTTTATTCAGAGGCATGAGGAATCCTAAGTTCTCAGGTGGCAGTTTTCACTTCCAGTTAAATTGAAACATTGTTGTGTTTACTGGTGGATGAATTCCTCCTTTTAGAACTAATACTTGTGACCACCAGAGTGTAAGCTTTCAGAAACAAGAAAACTTTTTCTAGTGTATCACTAGGAGTAATAGTGAGTGGTGTCACACTCATGTCTCCCCTTAATTCCTGGACCTGTGAATCCTGGATATGGGTGAAACAGCATTATAAAGTGGATGCTGATTTAGAGCACACAGGGTCCAAATCCCTGACAATCCAGCCAAACCATTGGTGACAGCTGAATGAATAAGTTTATTAATGCATATCTGGCCATTTCTTCTTTCAAGCAAAATGAACAACTGGGTGCTTTCCTCAAAGTTCTGCCCACTGGGTGGATTTGCCTTCACTACTTTCCTTCATAAATGCCCCAGAAATGGCCTGCAGCTTTGCAGATGTCCATATTCATGTGGTACCTACATATGGTGCAGATCCATCTGTGAACCAGGCCCAAATAGTCTCTCTCAGTCAGCTGATTTTATGGTACTCCCCAAGAGGCCATAGCTTTGGGCTGGAAAGAGAAGATAATGTGGCAGAAGTGGGGGCCATGGACATTTGAGACACTTCCTCAGGTAACTTACTTGTGCTTTCAGGATCCACTCAAGCCCTGTATTGTATATACCACTTCTATTTTATGATGGAGTGCTGCTGTTCATGCCCAAATATATGGATTGGTGAGTCAGACAATACCCAGCTCATGATAGGCAACTCAGTTCTCATAGTAAATTGGTGGTCATTAGTTAAGGGTTAGGTTTCTACTAAGATGCAGTAGTATGCCAAAAGATGTTTCTCAAAATGAGGTTAGTCATCTGCAGAGGATAGCAAAGTCCTGTTCCAAAATCCTAAGGGTTTGTATTATGATTCTCTTATAGGGTCCTGTTAAGGGCTTCAGAATTTATTTGCCACTGACACTTCCAGAAGCCCTGAATCTGCTAGATCATATAACCCAAGTGGCAGAGCAATGTGCACAGTAGGCTGCATTTCTTACAGAGCCTCTAATTCTGGTCCCCACTCAAAACTAGCAGCCTTTCTGGTCACTCAGTAAATGGGCTGAAGTATCAAAACCAAATGAGGAATATGCTGTCTCCAAAATCAAAAGATGTCAACTATGCCTTGTGCATCTTTTTTTATAATAGAAGGAGCCAGATGTAACAGCTTATCCTTCACTTCAGAAGGAATATCTTGGCATTCACCACACTATTGGAAACCTAGAAATTTCACTTAGGTGGAAGTCCATTTTGTTTTTGTTGTATTTATCTCCTATCCTCTGACACACAAATGCTTTACCAGTAAGTGTAGAGTACTTGCTACTCTAGACTTAGATCCAATCAACATGATATCATCAATATAATGGACCAGTATAATATCTTATAGGAGGGACTGTTGATCAAGGTCCCTGCAGGCAATATTATGGCATATGACTGGAATTCATGTGGATGTTTCCTCACAGCAAACTGGAGGTTATATGACTGTTTCCTCACTGCAGGATGGAGGTCAGGTGGCTGTTTCCTCAGGGAAATCCATTGCTAGTTTATCTGGCAAAGACTCAGCAGAAGTTAGGTTTTCAATGTCTCCTTTGACATCATTATCTACTCATATGTCCCCATTCCAATTTTCAAGGTCCCATTTCTTCACAGTCAATGCCCTTACTTGAACAGTAGACACCTTGCAAGGTTGAGAATTTAGTTTCTGTTGAAACTATGAGACTCTGGGTCTGATTTTCAGAGATCTCAAGTCTGAAACAATATTTTTTTTCCAGGCACATATAAATATTTTCACATCCTTCAAGCATCTTTCATGCAGCACTTTAGTCGTAAATTTGAAGGCTTGAATTCATCCCCTCCTTTTATAACTGTATCCAGTTTATTTAGGAACAACCAGTCAACATCATTTTACCTTTTAACTCCCCAAAATTCTGTTAAGGTGTCTAAAACATTCTCACCCACAGACTTGCCTCTTATAAGCTTGTGAGTAGCCATATCCAATGTTGATATTTTCATATCTCTATTGTCAACTCACACCGTGAATTATGAGCCACATCTTAATTATTGAAAATAGAGTTATTTGTGCCTTTGAAGCTAATAAGCATAAAGAGCAATTGCAAAACCCACAGAATAAATTCTGAAATCCCACTTTTAAGATTTTATTTCTCACCACTCCCAGTAACAAGCTGTATTAGTCAGAGTTCTCTAGGGAAACAGAAACAATAGGAATCTCTGTATAAATGAAATTTATATTATTTTTTCCTGAGACAGATGGAACATAGAAGTCCAAATTCTGTAAGGCAGGTTGTGAGCTGAGAATTTCAATGAAAGTTTTTAACAAATTATCTGGGGGAACTTGAAGGGCTGAAGTAGAAATGGAAATTCTCTATTCTGACTGCTGAAATCATCATTTCTCCTTTAAAGGCCTTCAACTGATTGAGTGATTCATCTCTCATTGCTGAACACAATTTCCTTAGTTGATTGTAAATATAATTTCCTTCATTAATTGTAAAATGTAATCATACATAGATTCAATCAACTTACATATGATTAAAGTTCATGAAATGTACTCACTGTAACCAATAGGGCAGTGCTTACTTGACCAAACAATCAGGCACCATTTTCTGGCCAAATTGAGACATGAGTCTAATTACCACAGAAACATTTAAAAAATTATGTGAAAGATTGTTACATAACTATAATCACTGGTGAATTATACCAAATTATACTTAAATAATACCTTAAGTGTGTTTATAGCAAATGACAAAATTCACTACACGCTACGCTGGATAAAATAAAATTTTAAAAATAATTTGGTGTCCTAACACATGCCCCAAAATCTTTTGATCCAAAGAAAGTGTTTTACTTTAATCCAATAAGCACACATTTTTAAGACTCTCAAATATTTATTTTTTAATCTTCTAAGTATCTTACTTCAAATTCTGTGCATCTCTTTAATTATTTTTATTATTGTGCTTCCTTTTTGCCTTCTGTTCTTTTCTCTTTTCCTTACTTCTTTTATTGTTTTACAGTATATAAATTTTTTTCAACTTAGAAGTGCTTTATTTTCTTTTTACTTTTTAAATATATATTTTAATTAAAGAAGTTGTGAGCTTATAAAATGATCATACATAATGTGCAGTATTCCTACACATCAGCACCTCACCAATAACTTACACTCTTGTGGGTTATTTCTTACAGATTATGGAAGAATATGATCAGTCTATTAACAGTAACTATGGGCCATAGGATGCATTTGGTACATTTTTACATGTACCCCCTATTATTAACACCATGTATTAGTATTGTATATTTGTTATATTTTGTGAGAGAACACTCTCATATTTATACTGTTAACCACAGTCCAAATTCCACTACAGGGTTCACTGTGTTACCTAGTCTCATACCTTATACAGCATATCCAAACGGTACACTCAGAGGCTCTCACTTTCATCACAGAGTTGTGCAGTCATTGTCTCACTAAAGATTTGAATGTTTTCCTTATTTGGAAATAAAAATTCTCATACATCTTCTTATTCACATTTAGTGTTGGCATAGTATCTTGTTTGTCATTGAAGCAAGAATATTATTACATTGCTGTTAACTATAGTCCATAAGTTACATTAAATGTACTTTCCCCATGTATCACCATATGTTTTCCACCTTTTAATAGTGACATATATTTGTTCTAGATCATAGAAGAATATTTTATTGGTATTATTAATTACAATCCTCATCTATCTCTGGGTTCACTATATTATTCAGTCCCTCGATTATTCCCTAGCTTTCTTTCAATTAACATTTTCATTCCTAGACTACCTATTTCAGCTACAAGACCATTTATAAAACAGCTATGTTAGTAATATTCACTATAATGTGTTATCATTTCTGCACTTTTGAAGTCAAGCTAATTAAAAAATCTACATACATTAACATTAGTACATTTTCTCAACCCACCCTATATCCTAGCAACCTTTATTCTAAGTTTTTATTCTGTGTGTTTGTTCTTTGTATTTAGCTGATGTCAGTGAGACCACACAATATTTGTCCTTTTGTGTCTGGCTCATTTCACTCAGCATAATGTTCCAGTTTCATCTATGTTATCATATGTGTGCCAATTTCATTTCTTTTTACAGCAGCAGAATATTCCATCATATATATATATAACATTTTGTTTATTGATTCATCTTTTGATGGACAATTGGGTTGTTTCCAGCTTTTAGTAATTATGAGTAATGTCACTATTAACATCAGTGAGCAAATGTCTGTTTGCATAACTGTTTTCAATTCTTCTAGATATAGTCTTAGTTGACCAATTGCCGGATTTTAAGACAGTTCTATATTTAGCTTTCTGAGGTACCACCAAACTATCTTCCACAAAGGCTGCATAATTCTACATTCCCACCAGCAGGGAAGGGGTGTTCTTATTTCTCCACCTTCTCTCCAACACAGTTTTTCTTTACTAATGACCATTCTATTAAGTGTGAGATGATATCATAATATAGTTTTGATTTCTGTTTCCCTAATAGCTAGTGATGTTGAACATTTTTTCATGAGCTTTGTCAACAGTTATATTTCTTCTTTGGAGAAATGCCTAAGTCTTTTGCCCAATTTTAAATTGGACTTCTTGCTCTTTTATTATTGAGTTATATGATCTCTTTTTACTGCATGGAAATCAAACTGTTATCAGATATGTGTTTTCCAAATATTTTCTCCTATTGAATGGGTTGCCTTTGCACCTTTTTGACAAAATCTTCTGAATCACAAAAGTGTTTAAGTTTGATAAGGTTTCCTTTATCTATTTTTTTCTTTTATCACTCATGCATTTGTTGTAAGATTTAAGAAACCTTATATACTGCCAGGTTTTAAAGATGTTTCCTTACATTTTCCTCTGGGAGTTATATAGTTGTCACATTTATATTTAGGTCTTTAGTCCATTTTGAGTTAATTTTTGTAGAAGGTATGAAATAGGGGTCATCTCTTTCTTTCTTTTGGATATGGATATCCAGTCCCATCACACAATTTGTTGAATAGACCGTTCTGCCCCCAAGTGACTGATCTTGACACCCTTGTCAAAAATCACTTGACCACAAATGTGATGTTCTGTTTCTGAACCATCAATTAAATTTCACTTATCAATATGTCTATCTTTACACCAGTATTATGCTATTTTTACTACTGTAGGTAGATAATATTTTAATGTCCAGAGATGAGAGTTATCCAACTTTGTTCTTCCTTTTTAAGATGTTTTTCACTATTCAGGGCACCTTATCCTTCCAAATAAATTTGATAATTGTGTTTTTTTATTTCTTTAAAAAATAAGACTGCTGGAACTTTTATCAGGATTGCATTGAATCAGTATATCAATTTAGGTAGAATTAACATCATTACACTTTTTGCTCCTCCAATCCTTTATCACAGAATGTTCTTACATTAATTTAGGTCTTCTTTGATTTCTTTTAGAAATGCATTATAGTTTTCTGAATACCATTGCTTTATTTCCCTGGTTAAGTTTATTCCTAAATATCTGAGTCTTTTATTCACTATTGTAAATGGAATTTTTTCCTGACTTCCTCCTCAAATTGCTCATTACTAGTTTATGGAAATACTACTGAATGTTAAGTATTCAACTTGTTTCCTACCACTCTGCTGAAGAATTTATTCTGTCTAGTACCTTTTTTGTAGTTTTTTTGGAACATTCTATTTATAGGATCATATCATCTGTGAATAGTGAATGTTTTACTTTTTCCTCTCAAATTTGTATGCCTTTTATTTATTTTTCTTCCCTTATTGCTTTAGGTAGAATTTCTAGCACTATATTGAACAATAGTGGTAAAAAGGGGCATCCTTGTCTTGTTCCCATCCTCTTCATGAAGGCTTTTTGTCTTTCACCATTGAGTACAATGTTAGCTGTGGGTTTTTCATATATGCTTCTTATCATGTTGAGAAAGCTTCCTTTAATTCATATGTATCAGAGTGTTTTTGTCAAGAAAGGATGCTGTATTTTATCAAATACTTTTTCTGTGTCAATAACAATGATCATGAGACTTTTCTTCTTTGGTTTATTAATGTGATGTATTATGTTGATTGATTTTTTTGTGTTGAACCATCCTTGCATAACTGGTATAAAATCCATTTAATCATGATGAATAAGTCTTTTAATGTGTTGTTCTATTTGATTAGCATGTATTTTCTTGAGGATTTTTTCATCCATACTCACTAGGAAATATGCCTGAATTTTTTTTTCATAATATGTTTATCTGGCTTTAATGTAAATGTGATATCTTACACTCACCATTCTTCGTACACTTTTAGTTACTTTTTCTGATATAATCTTCATTTCTAGACACGACTAAGAGTCTCTCTACTGTCTTTTCTTTTCAAGATATAACATTTCTTTTAGTAGTTCCTGCAAAGATGGTCTCTTGGTTACCAATTCTCTCAGTTTGGATTTATTTGTGTATATCATAACTCATCCTCATTTTTGAAAGTCAATCTTGTTGGATGTAAGATTCTTAGCTGGCATTTATCTTTCTGCAGTCCTTTGCCTCAATTTAGTTCCTTAATATACTGTTCAGTTTTTTCCATTTTTTAGTTATCTGTTCTTTTGTATATTAACTTCTGGAGGCTCTGTATTCAAGCTCACTGACCTGTTTCCCTCCTATTCAAATCTGCTGAAATATGCCTCCAGTGCATTTTTACTTTTATTTATTGTGCTTTTCATTCATAAATTATGCTATTTTTCTATGTATGCATTCAAATTCTTCCTTGTGCTCAGCCAGTATCTACTTAATATCCCCAATCCCTTTTGCCATCTCATTAAAATACAGTTCATGGTGTCTCTCCTATTCAGTTGTTGGCTATGTTGGTCACTGACCCCTAAAACAATAAAGTTATCTGCTTCATCTCTGGTTATGCTTCTAATGTGGATGGAGAACACACTGCAGTTTTGGACTCCTGCAGAAGTGGACAATGGCTTGATATAGCCAGATGTACAAAGATCATTGGCTCCAGATTGGTTCTGTTTCATAGTGCTGAAGGATTCTATGCTCTAGGCAAGTCAATCACTGGAGCCTTACCTTCCTAATCTCTCTCTAGGATCAACAGTGCTGCAGCATGCTGGCAATGTGAAGAATATATCAAGTGGAGCAATAATTACCAGAGTAATGTGAGAAAAACTTAAATAAACACAATTGACATTATGGCCTGCTGCAATGGAGAGAAAACATGCATGGATTTGCTCATATTTTAAGGAATCTGAGTACAAATTTTGACTTGTATATAAAGAGAATGGAATTCCTGTATATGGGGAGTGAGAGTGTGAAATGATGTTTCCACTTTGGAAACAACTTGATTTTCCTATTCTGTCAAAACATATATCTGTTTTATTATCTTGCATTTTCTCTTCTACATACAAAAGAGAAAGTATGCTTATTTTGAACAAATGACATAACCACCTTCATGGGAGATTTTCTTTCCTCAATAGCCAAAATCTGGTAATGATCAAAATGATCATTATTAAGAAAATGGCAAAATAGCAAGTGACTGTTCACATGTGCAAATTCTCCTAGCAATGAAATATAAATCCAGTGATACAACAAAGGGAATAATCTGATAGATGTATGGTGCATAAATGCAGTCAGATACAAAAGAGCACATAGTCTTTAATTTTATTTTTCTATAGTTTGAGTAGTCATAGAATCCACCAACAAAAGTGAAAAAATGAAATATCATGGGGATTTTGAGACCTAAAATATTGACATATGCAAATGAAGAAAAGCAGAGAAAAATGCATTGCAGCTGATACTATGATATATAAAATGTTAACAAAATTTCTTGAAGATAGGGGCAAACTATTCCAGTTTAAATCACTTGATGTCAAGGAATGGTATGGTTTATGAAGTTTGAATGTGTTCATTCTAGAAGTTGTGAAAATACTAAATTAATCCTGACAGAAATGAGTGGAAGGTGAATATTGAAATGTCTAGGGTAATAACTAAAAATGAGAACCATGATTTATGGCTAGATCACCACTAGAGGAGGAAGAATATAAAAGTAAAATATATTCTATTAATTCATTGGAAAAAATGGGGTAAATGTCAAACAAAATTATATTGCGGTGGCATGGAATTATGTACCTCAGAAAATCATGTTCTTAATCTTGATCAATTTCTATGGGTGTGAATCCATTGTAAATAAGAACTTTAGATGAGGTTACATGAGTTAATGTGTGGCCCACCTAAATTAGTATGGGTCTTCATCTTCTTTTGGGGGGTCTTACAGAGGCCACAAAAAGTAAAAGACAATGGGAGAACAAAGATGCTGGAATTTAATGGTACCTGGAAGAAAACGGAGAAAAATTTGCACTGTGATAGAAAAACCAAGGAATCCCAAAGTTTGCTTACTATCCAGAAGATACTGAGCTTCAGTGGAAGCAAGTCCTGATGCCTCTGAAGACATGAATCAATGAATTCCTGTTTTTAAGCCAACTCATTGCAGAGGATATATTCTAGCAGTTAGGAAACAAAAACAAAGATGATAGGAAGTAAATTCAACATGAATGTGTAATTATATTTAATATAGATAAGCTAAAATACCCAAACCAAAGACAAAGATTATCGATGGTTAAAATATATAGTCTAGAGTTAAAACAGTTTCAGAGGGGTAAGATGGCATCAGTTTAGAAGGGCACTCACTAGCTCAATCTTAGAGGATGGCTGATTGGGAACAAGGTCTTGCCTGAGTGTTCTGTGCTGGCGCACATAGAGCAAGTACCTGGGGACATCAATCTGGAGGGAGCTGGACAGCAAGGGGGATTGCTCAGGAAAGAATCATGAGTTTTTCCCCTGGCTGTGGTAGTTGACACAGATGGCTGAGCACCACCCTCAGGGAAAAAGGTGGGGACAAGACAGGACTCCCACCAGCAACACGGTGAGAGGGAGGGTACTCCAAGAGTGGGAGGGTTCTAGTAGAGGGTGGAGAGGGGTTTCCTTTCTGTGGGTTTGGCTGCCTGGAACCCCTTGCAGCTTTGGGGAACAAAATAGCTGGCTTGAAGTCACACCAGGCTGAGGGGAGTGGTAAATCCTCTGAGCAAGGTTGATTTACCTAGCAGCCCAGGGATACGCCCTGACACCCACAGGCAATCTGATGAGAGGGGGCATTCTCCAAGAGTGGGAAGGTTCTGACAAAAGGTGGAGAGGGGTTTCCTTTCTGTGGGTTGGGTTGCCTGGAATCCCTCACAGCTTTGGGGAGCAAATAAGCCAGCTTGAAGAGGCACCAGGCTGAGGGGAGAGGCAAATTTGCTGAGGAAGCCTAATTTATCTAACAGCCCCATGATACTGAGGCTAGAGGGAGTGGAGTCAGCCAATTTAATCATTCTGCCCTGACAAGCATCAGAGCTTCAGCTCCCCTGGGGAGGCCAGAAAGTGGGAAGTGCTTGATTAGTTTCCACAAGCCTATTTAGGGTCCCCTCAGTGAAGGAGGTGGTCTAGAAGAGGCCTTC
>JAQZBX010011208.1:0-43124 GCA_029593785.1 Cabassous unicinctus | reverse complement strand
CCTGGGCTAATTGTAATACAAGAGCATTTATGGACTTCAATCACCAGTGAGTTTACTGCGTGGATGGCTGATTACATCTGCATCAATCAGGGAGATTACATCATCAATGGCTGGCGCTTTTATCCAATCAGTTGAATGGCTTAAAAGGGGAAGTGATTTCAACATTCAGAGAGAATTTCTCAGCTCTTCGTTGGACAGGAAACGACCCTTCGTTGGACTTTCATCGGAGCCACTGGTTTGCAGCCTGCCTGTGGAGCCTGGACTTGTGCATCCCCACGGTTGCGTGAGAGACTCTTTTAAAATCTCATATCATTGACGGATATCTCCTGTTGATTCTGTTTCCCGAGAGAACCCTGACTAATACATTCACCTATCACATCTTTCATTCCCATAATGTGTATAACGTTTCTTTTCAGACTTTGAAATTGATCTTTATGCTCACCCAGTGTCTTTTTAATATCTTTTACCTCTTTTATCATATTTTCTTTCTATTCTTTAAATTGATTTAGGAGAGTTGTTTGACTATCATTGATTAATTGTTTTAGATCCTGTATATCTTCAGTATATTTGGTTTATTCCTTTAGCTGGGCCATCTCTTCCTGTTTCACAGTAGGACATGAAATTTTTTGCTGATATCTAGGCATCTGAATATGTTGGTAAATTTACTCTGATGGCCAATTTCTCTCTCTTGCCTATTGTTTTTGTTTTTCACAGCTCCTCTTTGATATTTGTTTCAACTTATTCTAAGTCTTGAAAATGCCCAGCTTAAGTTATCAAAAATTGAGCCAGGGACTTAGTAAAGGGACGCAGATTTTCTCCCAGTAGTTAGAGTACACAGACAACCAAAAATGGTTTTTGTCCATACAATTTCAATACCAGCCAGCAGATGGTTCTTGTCAGTGCAACTTTTCAGGGAGAGGAAATTACGTTTTCTTGTGTTGTATTCTGACCAGAGCCGAGATTCAACCTGGGCTCTGCTGACCAAATTTACTGAAGAAAAGCCCCATGTCTTTCCCTCCCTTTCCCCTTGTAACATCTGACAGGGAGGAAGATGTCTGTACCCCCCCTCAGTCAGCTGCAGTCAGCCAGGGATTTTACCCCCAGGTTAATACCTTGGATTTGGGGGAGGGGAGTCCTTTCTAGCCATGCGTGGGTTTGGTAATTCACTTTTGTTACTTCAGGATATTTGTCTCTCTGTTCCTCACCCTTCTGGGAATTGTGAATCACTGTCTTGGTCTACTGATCCCCAAATCAGGTCCCTTGGACAGCTTTTGGCTCTTTCTCCATTGTTTTTGTGAGAGAACTGAGCTCTGCCTGCCTAATCTGAACCATTTTCCCCCTTCATTAGCTTTTTTCCCCCAAAGCTTTTAGGTTATCTATCTTTGCACTATATTTTTAAGGATTCCCCTAGATATTTCCACACTCACCTTTAACTTATCATAATTTCCTTAGCACTAATACTTAATTACCTCATTTATAATATATGAAACTTGGAATAGTATATTTCCATTTTCTGTACCCCTTTCTTTTTGCTATTTTGGCTATGTAAAAATATATATGTATATGTTACCACTGTGTTCTTTATAACTCCAAAATACATTATTGCATATTTGTTTAAAACAGTCATGCCTTTAAAAAGAAATTCAGAGAAGAAAAATATTTACATTCAAATAATTTTTTATTTACAGTGCTGTTATATCCTTCATGTACACCCAAGTTATAGCTTGGCATTGTTTTCTTATGGCTTAAACTTTTCCTTTAGTATTTTCTTGAAATTCAAGTCGACAGACAACAATTTTCCTAGATTTGTTTTTATTTGAAAATATCTTTATTTTGTCATTGTCCTTTTTTGAGTCTTTTGTGGACCCTAGAAAATTGTGTTGTTAATCTAACCCATGCCTGTGCATGTAAGCATATTGAATCCACATTGCAGATAATAATTGTACTTTTGGTTAGATTCAGTTTAGGGGTCTTTTGATTAGATTTCTTCAATTACGGGCCTTTGATTAGATTGAGGGATCCAGAGTGGGTCCTACTCCTTTTGCTGCAGTTCTGTATAAATGCAGGAGAGCAAAGAGAAAGAGAGCTGCCATTTTACCCTGTCATGTGAGGAAGGACTCCAGGATCACCTGCAGCCCAGCGGCAGAGAAAGAGGGTCGAGAAGGCTGAGAGATGAGCCATATGCTTGATTGCCCATAGTTGAGCTTGGGGAGAAAGTGAGCCTGGAAGAGAAGACAGAGACCAGCCACCATTTTGCCTTGTCCTATGGTAGGAATGCAGGATTGCTAGTGCCGATCTCTTGTGAGACAGCATCTCTGATGATGCCTTGATTTGGACATTTCAACAGGCTCAGAAGATTAAGATTTTAACCCTAATAAATTCCCATTATAAAAGCCAACCCATTTCTGGTATTTTGCATCACCAGCCATCAGCAAAACTGATACAGTCCTTTATTTTTGAGACAGTTTTACATATATTAAAATCATTGCTGACCAATATTTTTCTCTTTACAACTTTGAATATTTCATTAAAATATATTCTGGACTCTATTATGCTTTATGATGAGTCATTAAACATAAAATTGTTCTCTGTATTATGTGTTGTTTTTTTTCCTTGTGTCGTTCAAGATTTACACTTGAACTTTGGTTTCAAAATTTTACTTCTATCTTGATACTATGTGTTTGTGTGTGCATGCATTCATATGTGTGTGTATCTTTCTTGGAATTCATCAGCTTTTTTTATTTGTAAGTTAGTGTTTTTCCCAGATTTTGGACATGTTACACAATTCTTGAGATATTTTTATAGCCTTTCATTTTTTTCTCCATCTGATACTTTGATTACACGTCTGTTGGACAACTAGATAGTGTTACAGAGGCTTTTAAAAGCTTTTTTTCAAAATGTTTTCTTTCCATAAATCATATTGTATAATATCTATTGTCTCATTATATAGTTAGCCATTTTTTTCTGCTTCCCTTCTCTAAACAGCTGATGAAACCAACTAGTAAATTTATCACTAAATTTATTCTATTTTTTAGTTGTAGAATTTTCATTTGTTTCTTTTTCATAGCTTGCATTTATCCATTTTACATTCCTGTTTATTTATTTAAGCACATTTTCCTTTTATTTTTTAAACATATTTATAATAGTTTCTTTAAAAGGTTTTTCTGTTAAAGCAAATAGTTGCACATACATGGAGTCAGTTGCAAATGATCAACATTTTTTCCAAATCTACTTTACACTTTTCTGTTTTAATTTTTAGTAATTTTTGGTTGCAAATTGAACATTACAGATAATAGTTGTACTGTATTAAGTATCTGTTCTGTTGAGCTTATATTGTGCTGGTCAGCTAATTTTCCTGTACTTAAATAACTCTATACAATTTGATACCCAGGTGAAGGTATCTTTGTTGAGTTCTTTCAGCTCCAGATCCATTTTTAGCCTGGAATCCCTAATGATTGTGGACTTGGCAGTTGGCCAAGAAATGGGCAGCGCTTTTTCAGTTTGTTGGATTAGTTTTCATTGCTGTTCCCTTGATTTCAGGTACACACCAAATTTCCAACTGTTCTTCCAGTCCCAAGCCTCATTTTCTGATCCTTTTAGCCACTATCATTTCAACTTTCTGCATCACAAGTTGTTCTTGGGTTCAGGAGCTCATTTAGTCTAAAGAGAAGCAAAATGATTACTAGTCACATGTTTGAACACCAGGAAACCTTTTCAAAATGGCCCAGATAATTCCTCAAACAAGATCATAGCTGTACACTGAAGGTGTAGTCAGATCAGATTCATGGCAGATCAGTTGAAGATCCTCATTGACACTTTCAACCAAAAACTTTAGCTAAGTTATGCTACCAAAGAAAAACTTGATTTAGAAGTTGACATTGAAAAGTCTAGAATCCAGATTTGGTTTCAGAGTTGAAGAGCTAGACATTCATTCCTGAGAAGAACAGAACTCGTGGAAACCTTAGAATCAAGCCAAGACCACAGGCAAGATCACCTAGCAGAGATTCAAAATCGAGGAGCCAGAAGGTCTCGTACTGCCTATACCTCTTCCCAATTATGCACTCTCATCAAGGCAATTAAGAACAACCCTTTCCTTGGGAGTTATTCCAGAGAACAGCTTGCTAAAAAAATTGGGGTTCCAGAGTCAATAGCCCAAATTTTGTTTCAGAACAAAATATCTAGATTCCACATCCAGAGATAAAAAATCTGGAGAGGTCTTAGAAAAAAACAAGACCAGGCACAAAATCTCCAGAATGAGAGCATTCAAGGCATGGAAGCCACACAGAATAACACCAACCTCAATAGCAGCTATTTCATTTCTCTGAAATCAGAATAAAGGGGCAAAGATACACTTCAGTGTATTTGACATCTTCACCTTGGGCTTCCAAATCTTTTTTTCTCTCTTTCTGGGAATGCACCCATTTTCTGAGACTGCAAGCAGAGCATCCTGGAAATGGTAAGGAAGACTTCAGGAGGCAGAGACAGGTCTGAGAAGCACTCCACAGCTCTTCAGAACCAGCCTGGCTCTGGAGTTTCAGCAGAGCTTTAGGACAGTGAAAATAGCACTAATACATATCATTTTGAAATTATCACAGTAAGGATTGATTCAGGCAAAAACATCAGCATTTGTAAAACCTTTGAGTGAATGTTATATGAAAAGCAAATTATATATTGTCTCAAAGAAACTCCCCACAGATTATTTCTTAATTACAAAAGGAAAATTGGGGAGTTTTCAATGGAAAAACTTGGCCAAATCCACATTAATCAAGTGATTAAAATTCTCTTCACTAATAATAACACAAATGATATGAGGTGCCTCCTTAATTGAAGTATCTAAGAAGGACACAATATTTTTTTCTGTGGTATAACTGTCAAAAGTACATAACTTCAATTTAATCATAAGGAAATGCCAGACAATCAAAATTGAAGGACGTTCTGTGAAGTAACAGACCTGCACTCTTCAGTAATGGATTAAATAATTGCTATAAAGATGGAGAGAGATTAGGCTAACTCAGGAAATATTTAGAGAGTAAGTCTCCTGAAGAGTTATCTTCTATGTGTAGTATGTGCTACCATTTATGTGGAGGAAAGGACTCAAATTCAGAGACGTTGTTTATGCCTAAAATTTCTCTACAAAGATGCTCAAGATTTAACATTAGTTAAATCTTGGGAAGAGAGGTCGAAAACTGGGGTGGGAGATAGATATGTTTTTCACTGTATTTTTTTTTTCTTTTTCTTTTTTATTGTAGTACCATATATATGACTCAGAATTTCTCATTTTATTTACTTTCAAGTGTACAATTCAGTGGCATTGATTCTATTCACAATGTTATGCTACTATCACTAGAGACCATTACCTCAACTTTTTTATGACCTCTAACAGAAACTCTGCACACATTGGACAATAGCTCACTCTTGACACACATTCCCCTACCATGGCCACTGGTAACACGTAGTCTACTATCTGTCTTTATGCAGTTTGCTTATCGTGGGTATTTCATATAAATGATTTCATACAGTCATGCAGAGCTTATCTGTTGTGTCTGGCTGATTTCACTCAGCAAGACCTCTTTAGGATTCATCCATGATGAATCATATATTAATAGCAGAACTTTATTCCTTTATAGCTAAATAATATTCCATTATTAATGAATGGAAGTATCACTTATGTGATGGATAAGACTGAAGTCAATTTATGACATAATAGGTTTAAAGTAAGGTTATTCATTTTAATATAATCAGATGTATTAATAGATTTATTTTATTAATCTATTAGTGTTTTTGTTTTTGGTGTAAGATGTATTTATCTATCTCATGGTCAATAAGCATTTTTCCTAGAGCACCTTTAAAGATTTGTTGTTTTTATCTTTATTCAGGACTATAATTTACCTAGAAATATTTCTACATATTCTGTGAGATAAGAGTCAGTATGTTTTCTTCTTAATGGTTTCTCAATTGTTCCAAGGTAATTTGAAAATATAGTGCCACCTTTGTCCTAAATGAGTAACTATAAAAGTATGTTTCTGCTCCTCATTTCTCTAGTCTCTTCCACTGGAATATTTGTCTATTTTGTGCCAATTCCACACTCTCTACATACTGTTTTCTTCTGTTAATTAAGCTTTAATAGCTAACAGAAATCTGAGAGAAGTCTTTTTCAGACACTCCAGGCCTTTTGGGAAAATAATTTTAGAATCATCTGGTCAAGTTCCAATAAAATCAAAAGTAATGATTTTGAGCAAAATTGCATTAATTGCCTAGATCAATGTGAGGAGATTTGATATATTTTCAAGTAACCTATGGAGAAAAGCATCTTAACTCTACTGGTATGTTAAATTTTTCAGTTATGGAATTCTCTTTAATTGTTTTTACTAAATATATTGGGTAATTATTCTTGATTTTCTGGCCTTGGATTCATTTTCAAGTTTGTTGCTTATTTCTGTAAATAAAATAATGTTACAGACTATGTCTTATAATTCCCATGTCTTAAATCTTTGGGGTTTTGTTTCTCTGGTCTGTTGTTTCTCCTGGAACTATGTTTAGTCTTGGTTCCTTTTATGTGTTCTTTATTTTATACCATGATGGACATTGTATTTGAATAATTGTTGGTAAGAAAAATAAAGTTTTGAGATGAGTTTCCTTGACCACCAGTGTTGCAAATCAGCACAAGAACTTTGTAACTTGGAGCTTATCCTAACCTCACATTGAGGACAAATGTGACATGTTTTTCAACATTCTCACCTGCACATTCCCTAGGCATTTACATCTGCCCTCCTTCCCCTAAAAGAACACTAAATTCACAGCCCAGGTTGCAAGCTGAGTCTTATGATGTATCAAATTTCTTCATCGCAAAAGCATTTTGAACGCTGAGCTCACTTTTCTAGATTATCAAACTTTCTGGTGAGGGACTTTTTTGTCACCCTGTCAGATCTACTGTGTTTTTCACATGTACTAATAATTTCTTCATCTCTTTTCATTGTGCTCACCGTGTGAGATGATTAAAATTGCCAAGCATTTCATTGCCTGCTAAGTGTAATCTCATGTACCCCACTCCCAAAAGGAGACAAAACAAAAAATGATCCAACATTTATCTCATTATATACTTCAGGCAGATATTAGAGCTCTATAGAGGAATCATAAAAATGATCTTTGCAGCAGTCTTATTTATAGAGTAAATTATAGAGGTGATATTTTCCCTTCCCTCAACATGGTGTTGATTCCACATCCCGTATCCTCACTCCAATTCTTATTGTAGGTAAATATATATTAGTTGGTTCCAACTCACACTGTCAGTTTTCCACTTGCAGTTATAAGAAAAAAATGTGTACACAAAAATGCCCCTGTCCTTCTCTGAAGCCCAAGACCTTCTGGGAAGCCCCCAAGAATCTGCTCAGTCAACACAAAAGCATGGTTCAGATGTGGGGACAGTTAAAGCAGACAGGGATCACCCCAACGAATGGTGGCTGAAATTCAGTGCATACACATTCTTCTCCTGTATGTCACATGGAGAATTCCAGATTGTCGCCTATGTTCTACCCATGTATCCCAGTGGAATCAAGCCACCGTTGGTATGACGGTGACCTTGATCACTGTCCCCTTGTCTTGCCTTTTTGTCTTTGTCTATATCACCCTCCCTACTTCCTCACTCCTGCTTCCTTGAATCTCCTGCCAAATAAACTACATGCAGCCAAATCCTTGTATCAGGGTCTGACCGCTGGGAAACTCAAACTAAGAGGGAGATGCACCCCCACCCCCAAACCACAAGACAATAAAGGGGTATCTGAGAATCATTCACAGTATGTTGTGTAAGTCCTGGAATCTAAGGACATAGACACTGGAGTCTGACTCAAGTCTGAATATGCCTAGCATTGAAAAGATAGCTGGATCTCGAGAAAAGTACAGACTTTGCTCTCACTTGCCTCTTGTCCATTCTGAAATACTAACACTGGAGAAGATAGTTCCAGCCTAATAGGGAAGTATTAATGTGAGGAATTCCTGGAGATGTGGCCCATACACTCATGCCCTTCTTTTCTAATACCAGTTTCTGCATTTGAGCTAGGCACAAATTGTCAATCAGGGAAAGGAAGGTGGGTGGTGTCAGTAAGTTGAAATTTAAATGAGAAGAAATTTAAACTTTGATATTACACTGTAATCTTTTATGAGAATTCCTGTTAATAATTGAAATTGGTCAAAAGTATGGGCCATGATTTCATCTGATGGTACAAAACAGGTAACTAACAGAGTGACTGTGAATTAGCAACAGAGAGAAAAAATTATGTATCCTGTTGCCTACATCCTATTGAGAATTTTCCCCTGGAATTTTTATGATTTAGTTACATAACAACAGAACTTTATCTTTATCTATGATTTATCATTGTTTATAACAGCTATTATAACTTTGTTACTTGAATTTACTTTTTATATTCTCAACCAGATTTGATTAGTAATTATCTCATACAATCAATGTTTCTTTAAATATAAACTTATAAGCAAATAGCAAGCACAACCCTAGATGTATAAAAGAGTTATTTTGGTAGAGTAAATGAATGCTCATAAAAGAAGATAAACTCAATAGATTCCTTGGGACCTAGTCTGGATATAATAAGAGCCATTCCTGTTTTTATAAATCATTGAGAAAAGCCATGATTGAATTCTTGGAATTAAAGAACTTACTATAGTTGGACCTCTAGCAGAATGCTAGTTCAAACGGGCATGGTTCAGAGTATTAGCCATCATATGGATGGGGAGATTTGGGTGCGTTCATTATGGGGCTTTTAATGTCTGACTGGCCATTTTTTTTTTTCCTCTGTCAAATATGTTTGAGTAGAACACTTTTATCAGTTGAAATAGATCCTCAGCATTAGGGTGGGAACTGAAAACGTGGATCTGTATGACTGAATGAAGAGAATTTTATATGCTAAATGTCTCTCATAATATAAAAACATTGTACTCCTCTTAAAACTTAAAAAATACATGATTGTTTAAAGCAAAACTTATAGCATTGTTATTGTGGGGTTTTTCATTTATATAGATCAACACAAGTAAGAACCACAGGTAAAGATAGCTGGAGAGGTAAGTAGGTATATATAGTTGCAAAAATCTCTGTATTCTTTGTAAATTGGTAATATATTAACCTAAAGTATGACTATTAAGGGCATATGTTGTAATTCTAAGAGAAATCAGTAAAGAAAATACAAATAGAAATACCTAAAATGCCAATAAATTAAAATGGAATTTTAAAGATTGTCATATAATGAATAAAACATAAAAAAAGAGGAAGAAAGAATAAAATACAATTAGATAAAGGGAATCTAAGAAAACCTTCTGCTAACAACATTATTACTGGTTAAATATTGAATGTTTTTTGCCATGAGATGGCAAAAAAGACAAGGAGGCCCACTCTCATCATTTCTATTCAACATTTTAATTCAGATTCTAGTCGTTGCAATAAGGCAACTTTGGTGGCTTGTATCCCAAAAAAACATGTTCTTAAATCTAATCCATTCTTTTGTGTGTAAACCCATTGTATGTAGGACCTTTTGATGAAATTACTTCCTTTAAGGTATGTATGGTCCAGCCCAATCAGGATGGGTCTTAATTCTGTTACTGGAGTCCTTTATAAATGGTGAGAGATCCACAGTAGCAAGAAGCTGTAACAAACCTGAAATATAAGGAAAAGACCAGGGGACGTCTCCACAAGCCTATCGATGTGACAGCGGAACCAAGGCTCAGCAGCAGCCAGCCCCAGAATGCCAGTTTTCAGGTAGAAAGCATCACCTGATGATGCCTTGATTTGGACATTTTCCCAGCCTCAAAACCATGAGAAGTAAATCCCCACTGTTTATGCCAAGCCATTTTATGGTATTTGCCTGAGCAGCCTAGAAAACTAAAACAGCAAGTAAAAGTAGTAAAATGGAGAAAAATCAAACAGGAAGAAGTAAAAATGTCTCTGCATGTAACATAACTCTTTACATAGAAAATTCTGAGGGATCTCTAAAAATACACTAGACCGAATTTAGCAAGTTTGCAGGATATAAGGTTTATAAATATATAAATGAACTGCAGTTTAGATACTTGGAACAAATGAAAATAGAAAATATTTACAATGGTCAAAAACAACAATAATTATGAATAACTGTGAAAATCCATGCAATTCTTCTCTGTGAAAATTAGAGAACTCTTCAAAAAGAAAATAAAAAGACCAAATAAGTAGAGAGAGATACAGCATGTACATGAATTGGAAGATGCAATATTGTTAAATGTCATTTTCCAAAAATTGATCTATAGATTCATTAAAATCTCTATCAAAATTATGGTAGGATCTTTTGTAGAAACTGATAAGCTGATTCTAAAATTCATATGTATTTGAATACTAGCTTGAATAATGAAAATAGTTTTGGAAAGGAAGAACAAATTTGAAGTATTTGCAATATCTACTTTTCGACTTAACAAAAACCTACAGCAATTTGGCTTGTGTTGCATTGGTATGTTGTTGTTTTGGTATTGTATGTAGACATACAGTTAAGAGGAACAGAGGAGACAGTCCAAAAATAGACCCACATATATATGGTCAATTAATTTTATACAAATGTTAAAAGCAGTTAAATGGGGGAAAGAATTCATTTTCAAAGATTACTCAACAACTGTAAATTCACAGATTTCCCTTACACCTTACACAAAAACTAACTCAAAATGAGTCATGGATAAAATTATAAAAATTTAAAGAGATAAACATAGAAAATTTTTGCAGCTTTTGATAGGCAAATTTCTTTTTTTGTAGTTTAATGTATTTTAATGGCAAACTTACAGGAACTACACAGAAGGCAAACAGCATTAAAAACATGCACTTGCTTTTTAAATTATATATTATGCATTATTAAAATTAAAATTATTTGTTGTTCAAATGACATTAGGCTAACGCAGAAGGAAAAATAATATTTGCAATGCATATGTCTGAAAAAGGCCTTGAATTCAGCAAAAGGTTTTGGAAGATGACAGCCCACAGCTGATTGTGTAAGTAAAGTTTTATTGTATGTCGGCCTTGCCAATTCATTTACGTATTGTCTCTGGCCAGTTTTGTACTACAATGAGAGAATAGAAGAGTTGTAACAGAAACCGTGTAACTACAAGTCTAAAATATTTACTCTCTGGTTCCTACAAGACAATGTTTCCAACTCCTGTCTAGAATATATAAAGAATTGTTAGAATTCTTAACATCTAGAATTGTTAGATAACAAGAAGTAAAAGAGCTCAGTTTAAAAAATTAATGAGGGGGCGAAAGTGGCTCTAATGGTTGGGCGTCCGTCTCCCATATGGAGGGACCTGGGTTCATTCCCTGGGACCTCCCGGTAAAATAAAATAAAATAAATAAAAAATGATGAGAGAGAAAAAAAATATTTGAACAGTCAATTCAAAAGATATATGTAAATGGCCTAGAAGCAATGAATAATGTTTAACTTTGTAAACTCAGAGCAGAAGAATCTAGAATATAGGTTAGCAGGGGATGGGGTAGGAGATAGGGAATTAAGGCTTAAAATGTGCAGGAAAAAAAAAGCTTAACTTTATTAGATGTCAGGAAAATACAAATTTAAAACATAAATAGTTACCAATAAGCACCCAATAAAATGGCTAAAATGAAAAAAATAACTGACAGTAGGAAATGTGACAGGAAGAATAATTGGGGAGTGATTGAAATGTATTTTTATTTGAATACAAAGGAAAGATCTTATCAAATTGTTTATTTTAAATAGTTGCAGTTTATTGTACTTCAAAAAGTTTTTTTAAAAAACACCTGTGCATATGAAGGATCTTTCTTGAGTGATGGCATTGTTCCTCATATTGATTAGTTTTGGTTACCGGCGAATATACATTTGTCAACTCTCCAGATTATACACCTAAGATTTATGAGTTATACATTTTACTTTGTGTAACTATACTTCAATAAATAAAATATTTTAATATTTAAAATCTGTTTCAGGCATTTTAGTTAGTTTTGTGGGGGAGAAGTAAAATTAAATATATGTATTCGAGCCACCATATTTTCCACAGTTCCTGCTTCAATGTAAATTTTACAATCAATATTTAATTTCTCTAAAAAAATCCATTTGACATTTTTTGGGGGATTACATTAATGCTAGAGATTAATGTATTGAGAATTGTCATCATTTATTGTGTTGAATTGTCCAAAGCCAGAGCATGATATCTATTCCCATCTTTTCATGCTTCTTTTAGGATTTCTATTAATTTTTTGGTTGCAAATTGAGCATTGCAAATACTAATTGTGCTCTGGAATCTGTTTCATTTCTCTGAACATTGTTGATCTTATGTTGTAGGGGACAACTAGCTCTTCTGTAAATAAACTAAACCATCTGTCCTGCTTGGTTTACAGCAAATGATATCTTGCAGTTCCAGATACATTGTAGTTTATTAGATGTATTTAGTTTGGTGGGATCATTTTCTCTGCTGTTCCCTTGATTCCAGGTACCCACCAAATTTCCAGCTGCTCTTCCAGTTGCAAGCTTTGTCCTCTGACCCTTTAGGCCATTAATATTTCTGTATCCCAAATTGTGCTTGGATCCAGGGATTAATTTAGCCAAAAGAGCACCAAATTCATAAACTTATCCTGTATAATCCGGTTTTTCATTGCTGGATTTCTCTTTCATCTCTCTTTGCTGTTTTCTCAGGCCTTTTAGTCTATCCCATGCTTGCATAATTTTATGATAAGCCTGGAAATTTTGCAGAGTTTATACTCAGATTTTAGGCTTCTATTCTTTTTACATCTCTCTCCTGTTTAGGATATGCTCTCTGAATTTCCTACAGTGTTGTCATACCTGAATTCTATCCTCTGCCAACACCAGCTTACAAAGCTGTGGTTTTATTTGGCATTAGCTTTGTAGGATTTGGCAAAATACTATATCCCAGAATTCTTATCCATTGCCATTGCAGTATTCAAATGAAAACAATTCTGAGGTTTCTACCTATTTTTGATTGCTATCCAGTTTCTTCTGCTATTTTTAAAATACTTTGTCCACTTTTTATATTGTTACCTGAGGAAAGCTTCATCAGACCACTTTAGACCACTATTTAGAGTAGCCAGAACTCTTCTCATTGAGCTTTTAATTTGCATCCCCTGTATTGTCATGTTTATTGGCCAAATGAATTATTCTCTTGTGAAATAGTTGTACATGCCTTTACCAAGTTTTCTCTCAGATTCCCTTTCTTTCTTTTGATAGGTATGAATTTTTATATATTACCTATTTTAGGCATTTTGTAATTATTTAGATGACATTTTTTGTCACTCTGTGACCTGCCTTATTACTTTTTTAATAATGTCCTTTGATAAATAGAGATTATTCCTTTGAATATAATGAGACATATTAATAGATTTATTCAAACATACTATATAGGTTTTTGGCATAAGATATATTTACCTATCTTATGGTCAATAAGATTTTCTCCTAGAGTACCTTTTTAAGATTTGTTGTTTTATATCATTATTCAGGAATACAATTCAGCTAGAATTATTTCTACATATGCTGTGAGGTAAAAGTCAGTGTGTTTTTTCCCAAATGCTCACCCAATGATTCCAGGATCATGTTAAAATATAGTTCTACCTTTACCATCCATTGAGTAGCAATATAAATATGGCTTTGGTCCTGTTTAGTCTATTCTACTGGAATATTTTCTATATTTGTGCCATATCCACATTTTCTTTTTTTTAAATATATTTTTTTAGTTTTTCTAAAAGACACTTAGATTACATAAAATTTTACCTGAAAAAAATATAAGGGATTCACATATGACCCATTTTTCCCCACATTAACAACTTTTCATTAGTGTGGTACATTCATTGCAATTGATGAACACATTTTGGAGCATTGTCACTAAGCATGGATTATAGTTTACATTGTAGTTTACACTCTCTCCCATTCGACTTTGTAGGTTATGGCCAGATATATAATGTACTGTATTTGTCATTGCAATGTCATTCAGATGATTCCCAAGTCTCGAAAATGCCCCCCTATTACACCTGTTTTTCAGTCTCCCTAACTTCAGAACATCCATGGTTCACTGCCTCCACAACAATGGTATTTCTTCCATTGCTAGAAACACAATAAGTCTATAGTAGAATACTAGTAAGTTTATTTTAGTCCATAGTTCATTTCCCAATCCTGAGGATTCTGGAGTGGTGATGCCCACTCCATCATTAATTGAGGGTGGCTTTGATCCCATACATATGAATGATGGGACTCTCTTGCTTACAGTTGTAGGCACTCTCGGTTCCTTCGTATGTTGTTTGTCCATTATCCCTCCCCGTTAGTTGTCCTGGGTGAGTCCATTGAATTGGAGAGTAGGTATTGCAACTCCATTGAGATTCAAGGCTCAGCTGGCACATGGACAGCCCAAAGATTTAAGTCTCTTGGATTTACACCTACCAACTCTAGTACTAATTATAGGTTCAAATAGAAGGACAGAAAAGTAATGCATAGGGAAACCACTGCTGAGTCTAACTCAGTCACACTAGGGAGCATAAATACCAGATTAGGGCCCACTGGGAAGAGACCAAATTCCTGAGTTGTCTGCCCTGACTATTGTGTCTGGATGTCTCCATATCCCTGGTGAGCTTTGCTATTTGGGGTGGTATCTACTTTGGCTGTCATTGCGATCCTGTTGAGATGTGCATAAGTGCTACCTCTGGGATGGCCTCCCGACTCACTGTGAAGTCTCTTAAGCCATAGGAACTAATTTCTTTTTAGTTTTTCCCCCTTTTGGTCAAGGTGGAGTTTTTTTTCTTGTTTGTTTGTTTTGTTTTGTTTTTTTCCAGATGCATTGCTTGTTGGTACTTGGTAGCAATCCCTCAGTGCCAGGGAGACTCATCCTTGGGAATCATGTCCCACACTGGGAGGAAGTTATTGCTTTTATATGCTGAGTTCAGCTTAGAGAGAGGCCACATTTGACCAACAAGAAGGCTCCCCATAAGTAAATCTTAGGACCCTACGTCACTAGGCTAAGTTTCAATTTCAAGAAAAAAGTCTTATAAGCATAGTCATCAATATCAAGGGTCCTTGAATGGACCATCCTCATTCACAAGTCATTTTCCCTGTACTTGGGGCATTCTTGTTGTTCCATTAGAGAATGTGGCAGAGCTCCCAAGGATGGGAGTTTGATATTCTCTGGTTATTGTGTGAATCTCCACCCACTGTAACCATGCCCCATGAGCATTTGAACACATTTATATGCCTTATATGTATACCCAGGTGAACTTCCTCCTATATATCCCCCATCATTGACACCCAACACTAATTATCTTCCCCTGCCACAGTTGTAACCCTTCTGTGATCTAAAACCTCTTAAAAAATGAAGCCAATAACTAGTCACATATAATTAATAAGAAAATGAAATAGTAATGCTAGTTTTATACATAAGAAGTAAAATATAGAAAAAATTAATAAAAAGTAAAAATAATATTTTAAAAAATCAGAATATTAAAAAATAATGAAAAAATATTTGAAGAAAAAAAGCTTTTCTTATTTTTTATATTTTGCCTTTCATCACTGTAAGACTGTTGTCCTGTATGTACAGTGACATTTTCTTCAATTTATTCCCCCAGTGTCTTACTTTTTTTTTCTTTCATTTTTTCTTCAAAGAAGTTTTAGGTCCCATGTATAGAATACAGGGGATTCCCATATACCCAACATACTCCCACTTTTCCCCTTTCCCTTATCAATAACATTTTATATGTGGATGGTACATTTGTTACAATTGATGCACCAATATTCAAGCATAGCTACTAACCATCATCAATGGTTCACATTATGCTTTATTTTTTGACCATATACTTTTATAAGATCTGATAAAATTTAACCTGGCCTGTATCCATCTTTGCAAGATCATGCAGAACACTTCTCTGAAACAAATTTTGAGTTATGAATCTCTAGTGATTTTTTTATAAGTAATGGGTTATTATTTTTGTTTTCTATAATTTTACTTATTTTAAGTTGTTGATAATTACTTTAACACAATAATAGTATTATTTTTCTGTTAATTTCCATATCTTAATTCTTACTGGTTCTGTTGTTCCCACTGGGTCCCCTATTTAGTCTCTTTTTTCCCTGCTGTGCTGGTCATTATTATTCACTGAGTGATTATAACTGTATTTGAATAACTATTGGCATGAAAATTAAAGAACTTCCTCCAGAGAGATTGTTTACTTATTCTAGTCACCATGAAACAGTGTTTATTCTTCACCATCTTAATCCAAGTTCAAAGTTTGAGTTTCCTAGACCTCCAGTCGTGCAAATCTTTATAAGGGCTTGCTTAATTCAGCCCTACCCTTGCCCTGAGGTCATTGTGTGATATATTATTCAGAATTCTCATCCAAACATTCCCTAGGATATGATATGTGTCTCCCTCTTCCCAAAGGAAAAATAAATCCATGGCCCAGGTTGGTAGCTGATTCTTCTGATTTGTTATAACCATCAAGGCAAAAGCATTTTTCTGCACTGCACTCACTTCTCTAGAATCTCAAACTTTCTGGTGAAGCAAATACTGCTTATTCTGTGATTTCAAGGTGTATTTAATGTTCTACCATTTCTTTTAGTTGTACTCATGATGGGAATTGGTTAAAATTATCAAAGCTGTCATTGTTGGAACAGAACCTCAATGGTAAATTATACTCATGTAAGTGGAAGACTTGACTAGCACCTGCTCATTCTCAGTAGTGAAGTCATCTCTTCTGACATGACTGAGGAACTCATGGTATAGACAGGGGTTTCATCCTCTTCTTTTGGGAATTCCTATATCTAATATCAGAGTCATAGGCTAGAAATACAGGCCAGCATTTTACAGTCTACAATGCTCATTACAAGCAGATAATCATTCAACAAGCAGAGAGTCTATAGGTATTTTACTATCTGTTATTACAATCCAGTCATAGCTGTACCTATAAGGCTTATCTCAGAATAATCAGTTAATCAAAATGCACATGCTCCTAAAGCTATGAAGGTACAGGAACTTAACTTAGGGCTAAGAACTCCTTTTCAAAAAGGATATGAATACAGCTTTAAAGGGATTTTCAACAGATTAAGTATTTTTTCATGTGAAGCAATTTCTGTTTCTGGATTAAAATTTTCACTTCATTTCATTAAGGTAACTCACTGTCAGTCTCTGATTTATTAATTGATATTAGAAAATTCACCCTTAAATTTATTACAAGTTTCACACTCAATAATGATATACAGATGTATTTTGATCATAGGAATTAAATTTTCCTTTCTTATACTTACATTATATTATTACAGCAACCCAAAAAATTATAGGTTTCATTAAGAAAATATTTTTCTTCCAAGCTCTCTCTTCAGAGCCCCCTTAATCTCAGTATTCCTGAGACTGTAGATGAGAGGGTTCAACATGGGGATCACCACCATGTAGAACACAGACACCACCTTGTTCTGGTCAGTTGAGTAGCTGGACTTGGGCATCACATAAATGAATGTAAGGGTCCCATAGAACAGACTAACAGCAGTGAGGTGGGAGGCACAGGTGGAGAAGGCCTTGTGCCGTCCCTCAGAGGAGTGCATCTTCAGGATGGTGATGAGGATGTAAACATAGGAGATGATGATGAGAAATGCTGTGCCCAGAATGACAGACCCAGCAGAAAATGAGGGAACAACGGCAGAGACACTAATATCAGAACAGGAAAGTTTAAGTAAAGGAGCAAAATCACAGAAAAAGTGATTGATCCGATTTGGTCCACAGAAAAATAAAGAAAAGAAGGAAAGAGTATAGGAGGAAGCATCGAGAAAACCACCTATGTAAGCCACAACGAGTAACTGGACACATGCCTGTGTGGACATTTTGGTTGAATAAAGCAGTGGGTTGCAGATTGCCATAAAGCGATCATATGCCATAGCGGCCAGAAGGAAGCACTCAACTGTCCCAAAGAAGGCACCTGATCCAAGCTGGATGGCACATCCAAAATAGGAGATTGTATTTCTATACACCAGGAAGTTTACAAGCATATTTGGTGTAACAGAAGATGAGTAGCCCATGTCAGCAAAAGCCAAGTGACTCAGGAATAAATACATAGGATGATGGAGCTGAGTAGAGACTCTGATAAGAATGATTGTGCTGAGATTGCCAGATATGGTCACCAGGTAGATGCATAGGATGACCGCGAAAAGGATGACCTGAAGTTTTGGATCATCTGTTAGTCCCAGTAGAATGAATCCTGTTACTGCAGTGTGGTTCCCATCCACCAGGTAATCCATGACAGTGCTGCTGCTATCAAAGAGACACTGTAATGAAAAAAATGATATTAAAGAAGTTATGAATTTATGGTTTCAAGTTTTACTATATAAAAACAGGAGTCTTTATAAATAAAGCATTAATCCTTCAATTACTGATGAGCGTATCTGTATTTTCAAAATTGTTTTTTACAGAAATACCAGAAATCTTCCTTCAAATAATGTAGCTTTTCTTCATATCATATTTTTTCAAAATGCATTTAAAGTTCCTTTAGAACCAAATAATAAAATATATAAAACTGAGGAAAATTTTAAAAGAAAATAATTAATATATATATTAATATATGTATTATATATATCGTTATGTAATGATGACTTGAGAAACTATTAACATTTTTTATGTAGTTACTACATGATAAACATAGGGCTAAAAATTATATAGATTTATATAGCTATACTTTTTTCCATTTAATAAAATTGAATACTTAATCATTATTATTTTAAGAGGAAGAAACTGAGTCTGAAAGAGGATATATGACTTGTACAAGGCCATGCAGCAAGTTGTGAATAAGAATGTGAACTTTGGACAGCCTTATTACAGACCATTTCTTTAGTAAATATGCTATAAATGAAGTTAAGTACTACTTACCATAAAGGCCAAGATATTTGGAGGTGAGTACATACCAGCTTAGCCTTTAAATTGTCCGGCAGCTAATGTATAAAAGAAATGCCTAAAACATTACATATCTCACAATGTATATCAGTTAAAGAAGAATATTTTTTTAAAGGGGAAATATAGTTATTCTTGATACTAAGCCATAAAAGAATTTCAAATAAGGGTTATGAATGAGGTCACCTATCATAAATTTATTGAATATATTTTAGTATTTACATTTTAACACTTTTTATTTTATCAAGTAGAATAAAATATCAATGTGATCATTATGAAAAAAATTTTTTGTATTTAGGATGTAATTAAAACAAATTTATTCAAATAAAGCAAATACTTTTCTTTTGTAACAAAGTTTTCTAATTGGAGTATTAGATAATGGAATAATATTATTTTTGACATAATGCACAGCTGAATAAATTAAATATAGCCTAAAAAGTTTAGAAATTTGCCCAGGATCACCCAGCTAGTGGACAGGAATCCATCATCTCCACATTTTCTGAGCTTGTCCAAGGTGTCTTGTTGCACATGAAGCAAGAGCTTTCAGACCCGTAAAAGAAGCAAGTTTATCCACAAAGATATTGACTAACAATAAATCTCCAGGGCATCTCAAAGCTAGTGACTTTATTAGCCTCATAACTGATTGGTCTTTGAAGGCATCACATCACATGTGTCTCTGGGGCAGCTCCCTGCCGAGGGCTTGTAGGCCATAAATAACATTGCTTGTTAACCTTTACTTAGACCAGAATCCGAGGAAATTGGTGTGGAAATTCACCAGTGGGATTCTGTCTTGTCCTGCAAGACAAAGGCACATGGAAAGAAAACAGATCCTCCTTGGTGCTAATGCAAGTGTCCTTTATTCTTTGCTGAGTTTCTTCTTTATTCCATTTCATATGATTTAGTGATCCATCTCTAAAACAATCTCAAGGTTACTCTTTAATCCTTTATGGTTCGATTGTGAATACATTGTGCATTGTTTATCAGAACAATGATTATAACATGTTTATAAAGAACAGGATGTGAATGTGTGCAAGGTTGTTCTTTAAACAAAGATCAAGGGATAAGAGGTGTCAGGACAAGCAGTCACGGGGCAGAATGGTGACAGCCTTTTCCAGCCGTCAACATTCAAGTTTTTCTATGAACTCCATCCAGCCTCTGGGAACCTGCCTAACACGCCACATCTCCCCCTTTTTTATTTTTTAAATTAATGAAAGTAAAGAAGATATCTTTACGTTTGAGGGTTTTTATCTTGCAGCATACACAAATCAAAAGAGTAATAACATATATAATAACTGTTGATTGAATACAATTATGAATATTAAGATGTGGGGGCCATTGAGGGGATTTTACATCACCAAGAATAGATGTGATAGAGGCGAAATATTTCAAGTTGCTAATATGATGCTTCTTACGTAAATTTTGTTGGAGGGAGAGCAATTTCCTTAGTTAAATTGGTGTGAAAGGCGTTAGTTAATTTTTGTTGAGTTATTTGCCAGGAATCATTCTATATATCATGGGTAATGGGGGTAGCAGATATGTAAAAAATTAAAATCACAAGATAATTTTAGCCTAGTATTGAAAGCTTCTTGCCGTTGTCCAATCCAAAGGACGGCGGCCTCTAGAACATCTAATCTAGACATGATTTCACTCTCAATGCTGGTTTGAATTAACAATTCATTGGTAACATTTTCCATGAGAGGATCAGCTTGACCTGCAATCTGAATGGCTGTTACTAAAGCAGTGGCCGCAGAAGCTGCGAGGGTGGCACGAGGAACAATAGAGACGACTGCAGCCAAAAGAATTCCAAGGAAGCATCTTATGCGTGACTTTTCAAGAGCTTCAGCGAGGACAGAGAATCCGGAAGGAGGTTGCCCTTCTTGGGCCGTGTTAACGGTTATCCATGGTTGAGCTTGTCTTTTTAAAACAGAGTAGTTAAATTTAAAGTAGTAACATTGTGATGTGTTAGACAGCTAAGATAATATGAGCCCAATATATCTCTGCATTTGTTCCAAGATTAAAAAGGGAAAGAAAGAAAAGGATGGTGAGTTTTGGATTTTCATATGCTTTAACGGCACAGCCAACTCATCCCGAGTCAAGGTCATGTTCAGCTTGAAGATGGGTTGTTGGAGACCCTTCTCGGACAGATCCATGATAAGGTTTGATATTTCTTGCAGGCAACCACTGAATGCCTGTAGAGGTAGAAACACATGCATAACCACGACCCCAAGATATCAATGAGGCAGGGCCTTGCCAGTCTGGCCCAGCTTCTGGATCTCTGTACCAAACCAAAGGATGTTCATGATGCTGTGGTTTTTTTGAAAAATGTCTTTCAATAGCCGAGTGAGAGTGTGCATCCTTGTTTACAAAATTTTAAGTATGTAAAACCTTTTGCAATTGATAATGGGGAGGTAGATCCTTATTCCCCCTTTTTTGTTTTTTTAAATAACTTTTAAGAAGGTAATGTTAACATTCAACAATGACTTGTCCCTGAGGATTATGAGGAATACCGGTAACGTGTTGAATACCCCAATCCTGTAGGAAAAGATGGAACCTATGAGAAGTGTAAGCAGGGCCGTCATCAGTTTTGAGAGTTCGTGGATGTCCCAATGTGGCAAATGCCTGTAACAGATGAGAACGAACATGGGAAGAACATTCTCCAGTATGAAGGGAGGTAAATATGCAATGAGAAAAAGTATCAATACTAACATATATGTATTTTAGTTTACCAAAAAAAGGAAAATGAGTAACATCCATTTGCCAAAGTTCATTTGGCTGGAGCCCGCGAGGATTGACGCCTTTAACTGGAAGGGGAGAAGTAAGTGCTTGACAATCAGCACATCCTTTAATAATTTGTTTAGCCTGAGAATGGGAAAGATGAAATTGTTTTACCAAGGCTTTGGCGTTTTGGTGGAAGAAATCATGAGAAGCTTGAGCTTGTTGAAAAGCAAGGGTTGACACCATTGTAAGACGGTCAGCACGGTCATTTCCTTCAGTAAGTGGACCTGGCAAAGAAGTATGTGAAAGGATATGCACAATATAAATGAGCTCAGAACATTGGTCAAGCAGGGATTGGAGAGTAAGGAAAAGGGAGTGTAAAACTTTATCATTAGAAAGCTTAAACAATGCGGTTTGAATAGTACGAACAACACAGACTGTGTAAGCAGAATCACTAATAATATTTAAAGGTTGGTTAGGAAAGTGTTGCAAAGTTGCAACAACAGCAGCAAGCTCAGCCACTTGTGTGGTTGTTTGGTGAGACAGCACAAAGGATTTCCATCCATCGGTTGTTTACCAGGTGATAGCTCCTTCGCCGCTGTGTCCAGATCCATCTACAAAAACAGTAAGTGCTCATGGAATGGGTTGATGGGAGACAATACGTGGCAAAATGAAGGGTAACAAATGGAATTGTTGTAATAATTTATCCGATGGTAGAGTGAATTTTAGTTCACCGTAAAAATCAAGCATAGCCAATTGGAAATCTAAGAAAGTAGACAAAGGGGTGTTAAACTACCCGCTGGTAATTGGAATAAAAATATAAACTGGATCTTTTCCAGTGATCTCTAAACAGTGTTGTCATCCCTTGGAGACTAGAAAAGAAGGGGATTGAAAGTAAGGAGTTAGAGACATTTTTGGTGTATGTGCTAAGAATACTCATTTAAGGATACACGGAAGGGGTGAGCTGTCCAATTATACCTGAAGGAGAATGTGGAGTAAATAAGCAGAGAAGGTGAATAGGGTAATCAGGATCATATCTATTAAGATATTTTTTAGATATGGCAGTTGAGATGAGAGATAATTCTGTTTTGGCCTCAGGAGTGAGGGTTCTAACTGAAGTTAGCTGAGAGTCCCCTCAAAGGGTATTAAAAAGATGTTGTAGCTGATAAGTAGGAATGCCTAAGGCAGGGCGAATCCAGTTAATAACACCTAATAAATGTTGTAAATCATTTAAAGTAACAGTAGAGGGCAAGGTTAATTGCAAATGTCGAGGTCGTACAGTGCAGTTTGCAAGGATATACCCCAAATATTGCCATGGTTCCACCTTTTGGATTTTTTCCTGAGCAATTAATAGTCCATTGTCCTGGATAACTTTTTAAATTTCTTGCAATAAATTTTGTAAAAAATCCTCTGTAGGGGCTGAGAGGAGGATATCATCCATGTAATGATATAAGATAATTTTGGGATATTTATTTTGAATTGGTAGCAAGATTTGATGAATAAGGTGCTGACAAATTGTGGGGCTATTAATCATCTCCTGTGGGAGGACTGTCCATTGATAGCACTGCATTGGAGCCTTATAATTAATAGAAGGATGGGAAAAAGCAAATTGAGGCTTATCTTGTGCAGCTAAAGGTATGGTGAAAAAGCAGTCCTTTAAATCTATAACGATAAGAGGCCATTCTTTAGGGAGCATGGCAGGATTAGGGAGCCCAGCTCCCATAGGCTGGATTATTTTATTTTGTCGGAGATCATGTATAAGTCTCCATTTTCCAGACTTTTTAGGAATAAGAAATATAGGGGTATTCCAAGGACTATGAGAAACTTCAAGTCTACCATTGGACAATTGTTCTTGAACTGAAAGATGAGCATGATGGAGTTTCTCCTCTGATAAGGGCCACTGGGCAATCCAAATTGGCTTATTAGAAGTCCAGGTTAAGAGCAGAGGAGTTAATCTGCCAGTGGCCATTCCTAAAAATGTGGAATGATAACCTGAGCATCCCATTGTGAGAGAAGGTCTCGCCCCCATAAGTTGATAGGTATAGGAACAATATAAGGTTGGAATTGTCCTTCCTGGCCTTCTGGCCAGATAACCTGTAAGGGAGAGAAACTTTGGTGGGTGGTAGTGTATCCACCTATGCCTTGCAAAGGAAAAGGACAAGATTCCTCAGGCCAAGAAGATGGCCAGGAATCTTCAGAAATTACTGAGACATCAGCTCCAGTGTCTACCAATCCAGTAAAAATTTTTCCATTAATAGAAATAGATAACATAGGTTTATGACTTTGTAAAGAGTGGGTCCAAAACTGCTGAGAGTTAGTGCTGCCAAAAGTTCCTTACCGTGGTTTTGTAGCAGATTTAATTTGGGTTGAGGTAAGACTAATAGCTGAGCTATTTTCTGGCCCTCAGGTATAACTTGGAATGAGGGAGAGCTGAGCATAATTTGAATTTCTCCAGCATAATCATTATTTTAACTCCTGGGTGAACAACAACCCCCGAGCGGGTAGTACTGGAATGCCCCAGGAGGAGGCCAAAGTGTTGGCGGGGAGAGGACCCCAAACCCCAGTAGGAGCTAGTTCTATTTTATTTTGCTCCTTAAGAGTTATTTCTTGGGCAACGCATAGGTCAAGCCCTTTGCTGCCAGTGGTGGCTGCTTTAAAGGTCAGTGACTGTAAGTCAGGCATTTCCCAAAAGGCTTGTGGTTTGTTCTGGAATGTTTTTGGAGCGCGGGGAACCCTGCTCCTCTTGAAGTTTCCCGATAAAGGGCGTCCTTAATTATCAAAACAAGACTTACATTGATTTGCCCAATGTTTGCCTTTTTTTCAGCAAGGGCATATTTGATTAGGGGACCGCCCTGGTGCTCCAGAACAAGAGGTACAATTTTTTTGTAGATGCCCCTTTTTTCCACATTTAAAACAAGTGGCATTAGAAGTCATAATGGCAGCTAAACTTTTGCTTTGTGAGTTTCAGTACCAACATTCTGGCAGGCTTTTAAAAAGTCTCCAATAGTGACCGCTGTAGATTTAACAGGCAAAATAACTTGTTGACGATCTACGTTAGCATTTTCATAGGCCAACTGCATTAACAGTGTTTCGGCAGCCTGGTTGTTATCTATTTACCTATTTATAGCTTCTTTAAGTCCATCAATAAAGTCCATATATGGTTCATGTGCCCGCTGCCGGATAGATGCAAAGGATTTTTGAGGAGTTTTTCCTTCAGGGACGGCCTTCCAGGCTCTGTGAGCCAATTCAGAGCACTGCATAAATAATCGTTGATCGGCTTGAGCCTCTATTTGGGGATTAGTAAATTGCCCAATGCCCAGGAGGGCTTCAAGGGTTACCGGTATTTGCTTATTAATGTTACTAATATGTTGTTCTGCTCTCTCTCGATATTGTTAACCAAATGCTATATTGAGCAGGGGTGGTTAAAGTCTGTTCTAAAATTTTCTAATCAGCAGGGATCATGGCATATGTTGTGGCTAATGCCCCCAAGTAATCCTTCGGTATAAGGGGAGAGCATACCATGATCTTTTATGCTATGCTTTAATTCCTTAAAGACGCTATAGGGGAGAGACTCATGAACCAGCTGTTGTTGAGGATTTAAAACGACAGGGAACAAGGAAGCAGTAAAATCAACCTCTTTTAATCCTTCTTGTAAACACCGTTGCATCTGAGAATGAAATTATGATCAGTTTCAATTTCATCTTGACTGACTACATAAGCTTTAGGAGCCGTTGAAGGCGGTAGGTCCTGGGCTATAGAAAGGGTTGTAGAAGGAGTTGGATTAAAATCAGAGTCAATCTGAATAGGTTCTAAAGCTGCCTTAATCAAACCCCACAGGTATAAATTATCAAGTGTTACAGAGCCACCTGCTTCTTGATACTTTAACTTTTCTCCTACCCGTTTCCAATCCTTAAGATCTAAGCTTCCCTCTTTGGGGAACCAATGGCAATACCGGAATAGAGCATCAAACAAAGAAAATAATTTTTCCTCCTCAACTTTAGTTCCTGAAGCCTTAAGAAGCTGAAGCAATACTTTAAGAAACTTTGATTGTTCCTTAGAAAGCTGAGTTCCCATTATTTAGAAAGTAGAGTGAGTCGTGGACGTGAAATGTCCTGCTTCCCCTTACCAGGAATGAGACCGGTCAAGATGCTCTTTTTCCTCACTGCTGCGTCAGGTCCCTGTTTGTGTGCCACTTGTGGAAATTCACGAGTGGGATTCTGTCTTGTCCTCCAAGACAAAGGTGCATGGAAAGAAAACAGACCCTCCTTGGGTGCTAATGTAAGTGTCCTTTATTTTTTGCTGAGTTTCTTTTTTATTCCATTCCATGTGATTTAGTGATCTATCTCTAAAACAATATCAAGGTTACTCCTTAATCCTTTATGGTTCGATTGTGAATACATTGTGCATTGTTTATCAGAACATTGATTATAACATGTCTATAAAGAACAGAATGTGTATGTGCAAGGTTGTTCTTTAAACAAAGATCAAAGGGTAAGAGGTGTCATGACAAGCAGTCACGGGACAGAATGGTGCCAGCCATTTCCAGCCGTCAACGTTCAAGGTTTTCCTTGAACTCCATCCAGCCTCCGAGAACCTGCCTGACACGCCACACATTGGAGTATAAATAGCTTTTGGGTAAGAATTTGTTTGATGATCTTCTTTCATGTTAGAGTCAATGAGAGTTTACATGGTATTGAAAGACCAAATGAGTTTCTGGTGTAATGAGTAGGTAAACAAGGAATTGTGGTAACTTGGATTATGCCTGTTTATTAACATGAAACAGATTGTGGAAACAGAGAAAGTCAACCCAAGTTGCTTACCAGCTGATTGTTTCATAGCATCTTCCCTGTCTTATGACTTGTGAGTACAGAGCCTCCCTTAGAGAGTAAAGTGTTCTCAAATAGTAAATGAAAAAATCAGTCTGTCATAATCATTCACAAAAGCCAGAACCTTACCTCTTGTAATAAGAGCTAGTCATCTTTTAGTAATAAATCCAAAATCATTGTGATTTTATACCTATCTACCTTTATTGTTGTCTTTGAGGATAAATCTATGAAGACTCTAGAGATTATAAGGTGAATTCAAAAACACCATGGATAATTATCACATTCTCAAGTGGATATTTAGCGCAAATCCCACAAACACAACTGATCTTTATGATTTGTCAATTCTCAAGTGGTCAATTTATGCTTTTGTTTCTTTCTAGGTGTTAGAGCAGAGTTCTCTAACTTTTATTTAATAATTGTTGGGAAGTATACTATAACAAACTGTCTTATAGGTAAATACAGGCTTCCAGTTTACTTTGATATTTCTAATAACAGAATGCTCAGTATAAACTTCAGGTAAAAGGCAATCTTATCTTTACCCATTCAATATATGTTCATTGACATGTATTTTATATTGATATCTGTAAGAAACACCTTTAGGTACCTTGGGGAATATGAGGTAGAACTGGATATAAATTGAATTTTAAATAAAAAATTTTAATATAAAACATCCTTCTCCTGACCTTCATTAGAAAAATCGAAAGTCGATCTCTGTGCTTCCCACACATCCCAGAGGAATTAAGCCACTGATGTTCTCCTAGTGACGTCTTTCACACACCCCTTGTATTGCCTTTTCCTCCTTGTCTGTGTCATCCTCTCTCCTTCTCACCCCTTATTCCTGGGATCCTCTCCCCAATGAACAACCTGCAGGTAAATCATTGTCTCAGCATCTGCCCTCTGGGAAAGTCAAACTAAACTAAAATAGAGATGCAGTCCCTCTCCACTTCCAATTACAAGACAAAAAGATATCTGAGAAACCCTCAGAATTTGTTGTGTATGTCCTAGAATATGAAGGACATGGAGACTGGTATCTCTCTCATGCCTGGAAGAGACTAACCCTGAGAAGATGACTGGATCTCTAATCAAGTTGCTTACCTCTTGTCTCTTCTACATCTACAGCACAGGAGGAGCCCAAGGCAGCTTAGTAGAATAAGGCAAGCTAATATTAATATGAGGAATTCCTGGAGATGCTAAGCATACACTACTGCCCTCCCTTCTTAAAAAAGTTTCTGAGCCTGAATCACATGCAAATTGGGCACTGAGCAATGGGAGTTGAGGGAGAATTTTTGAATTTGAATGGATTGAAGATTTTATTTTAGTGTGGTCTGGAATTTTAATATCTGAAATGATGTTAACAATTGAAAATGGCCTGGAAGCTCTGGGTTATGCCCATAATTTGATAGAAAATCATTGAAATGAGAGCAGTGAGAAGAATTAATATTGTCTTTTATCAGCATCATACTGGATCTTTTTTCCAAAAAGGTTATGTTGTCTTAGTTTTTCTGAGCTGCTACCACAAATACCACACAATGGACTGGCTGAAATAACAGGAATATAATAGCACACAGTTTGGGGCAAGAGGAAGTCTAAAGGTTAAATATTGGCAAGGCTTAATTTATCCCCAAAGACTGGCATTCTGGGTCTGGCTTGCCGGCAATCCCAGGGGTTCTTTGAATTTCCTCTCAGACAGCGATATGTTCTCTTTCTCTTCCAGGTTCTTCCTGACGTTCTGCTTCTGGCTCCTCCCCATGACTTTTTCTCACTATATCTGGATTTCTTCTGTTTATAAAGAATTCCTGTAATCCAGATTAAGTCCCAACCTCATTGAGTTGAGTCACACCTTAATCAAAAATAAATCTTTGGGGGACAGATGTGGCTCAAATGGTTGGGTGTCCATCTCCCATATGGAGGGACCTGGGTTTGATCCCTGGGACCTCCCGGTAAAAAATAAATAAATAAATAAATAAATAAATAAATAAATCTTCAAGTGATCCTATTTACATTGGGAGAAATAGACATCTCTACAATGTTAGTTGGAGACTTCAATACACCAGTCTTAGCATTGGGTTGAACAATTGGGCAGAGGATAAATAAGGAAACAGAAAGCTTGGATAATAAGATAAATAAACTAGACTTTACACATTTATAAAACATTGTATCTCAAAACTATAGGACATACATTCTTCTCAAGAGCTCATGGATCTTTCTTCAGGATAGAACATATGCTGTGACATAAGTCAGATCTTAATAAATTTAAGAAGTTTGAGATTATACAAAGCACTTTCTCTCATCACAATGAATGGAGCTGGAAATCAATAACAGGTGGAAAAAGGGAAAACTCCCAAATATATGGAGAATATACACTACTGGTTTTTTTACTTTTTATTTTATTTTTAAGGAAGCATTAGAGTACATAAGTGATACATGAAAAATATATGGGATTCCGGGGAAAGGGCAAGATGGCTGCTGAGTAAGGAGGTTCAAAAATCAACTAGAGGGCAGTTAGTAATCACCCAGCTCTAACTAAAGCACCTGTTTGGAGGGCCAGGAGACCAGAAGAGCATCCTGCAACATCCTTGAAAGACTGGAAAGAGGAGACGGCTCATCTGCAGTGACGTTGCATGAGTAGAGCATGCACACCATGGCCAGTGCTCATCCTTCACTGGTGGTACAAGGCAACTCGGGAGCTATTCCATCCCTGGGGTTTGAAGCTCCATTTCCCAAAAATGGGGGAGGAAGAGATGGTTGGCAACCGACTTCAGCTATTGATTAGTAAATTCGGCAGGCTGAAGTATAATCCTAAGAACAGCTAAAGCTTGAATTTGTCCAAGTCAGAAAGAGGCCATGAGCTGCCATTTTAATTCTGCCATGGTCAGGAGGGGAAGCCAGGCTGACTGAAAATCACAGTGCTGGTAGGGACCAGCTTCTTTCCACCCAGATCAGACTGCAGCCCTTGCCTAGTGTCCTGCCTTGCCTCCTGCAGAGAGGACGCTTGTGGGACCAGCACCAGCGTCTCTTTGTAACTACAGGCTCTTACTGCTGGCACAAACTGAATTGTTGGACATGTGGGGCTCCATCCCCACACCTCAGTAGGATAGGAGAGGAGCTGTGTTTCCTCAACCTCTCTGGGCAACTGCACATTCTTTCAGTTTGCACAAACTGGTTTGTTGAATGCCTTTGATTCCATCTACACCCCTACACCCCCATACTCAAGGAAGAGGCTGGTGTTTCCTTAGTCTTTCAGGGCAACGGCAGGTAATTTTAGCCTACAGGGACTGAACTGTTGGGTGTCTGTGGATCCACCCTCACATCTCTATAGGATAAGAGGGGGCTAGTGTTTCCTCAGCCTCTCCATGCAATGGCAGTCACTTTTGGCCTACATGGAATGAAATATTGGGCACCTGTGGTTCCATGCCCACCCCCTAAAGGGCAGAAGGGACAATATTCCCTCAGACTCTCAGAGCAGCTGCAGGCACATTCTAACCATATGGATTAGATTGTTGAGCACTCCAGAGGGTCCATCCCCCCTTGGCAGGGAGGAGGCATTGCTAGGTCAGTCTACCTGGGCAAGTGCAGTCATTTTGACTGACACAGCATGGTTTTTTGCCCACACCTGCAGCTCCATCCTGGCCCCAAGCAGAGAAGGAAGGGGAATGAAGCTCCATCAGTCTCTCCAGACAACTACAGATGGTCTTAGCTGCACAAGTTGGATTATTATACATGGGGTGTGCTCTGTCCCTACCCCTGGCAGAAGAGAAACATGGGAGAACCTTCATCAGTCCCTGGGGCAACATGGGCAGCATCACCTTCCAAGCTTATATTACCAACTACATCCTCAACTCCTACTAAACAAACAACAAGCAAAAAAAAGGCAAGAAATCCATAAACTAAACAGAGAGAATCTGCACCCAGAATAAATACATCTAGTAAGCCAGATGCCAAGACACCAACAAATATTTACAATCCATACCAAGAAACAGGAAGAGATGAGGTAGGTAAATGATAGGAAGAGACGTGCAAACATACAAGTAATGGGTGTCCCAGAAGGAGAAGAGAATGGAAAAGGGACAGTGGAATACGTGAAGAATAGTGATAGAAAATTTCCCAACCCTATTGAAGGATGTAGATATCCATGTCCAAGAAGCACAATGTAGTCCCATCCGAATAAATATGAATAGACCAACTTGAGACACATACTAAACAGAATGTCAAATGCCAAAGACAAAGAGAGAATACTGAGCACAGCAAGAGAAAAGTAGTTCATAACATATAAGAGATACCCAATAAGATTAACTGCCAATTTCTCATCAAAACCATGGAGGCAAGATGGCAAGGATATGATATATTTAAGATACTGCAAGAGAAAAACTGCCAGCCAAGAATCTTATATCTGGAAAGATCCTCTATCAAAAATGAAGGCAAGTTTAGATAATTCACAGATAAACAGAAACTGAGAGAGTTAATAACTAAGAGACCAGCTTTGCAGAAAATACTAAAAGGTGTGCTACAGGCTGAAAAGAAAAGACAGGAGAGAGAGGCTTGGAAGAGAGTATAGAAATGAAGATTATATCAGTAGGAGTAACTAAAACTGTCAAAAGACTGGTGAAAATAAAATATGACAGATAAAAACCAATGGTCAAAATGGGTGAAATAAGAACTACCTTTACAGTAATAACATTGAATGTAAATGGATTAACCTCCCCATAAAAAAGACACAGACGGGCAAAAATGATAAGAAAATGGGAACCATCTATATGCTGTCTGCAAGAGACTTACCTTAGACCCAAGGATAACTATAGATTTAAAGTGAAAGGCTGGAAGAAGTTGTTCTATGCAGGCAGTAACCAAAAAAATGCTGAAGTATCTACACTGATATTGGATGAAATAGACTTTAAAAGCAAAACAGTTATTAGAGAAAAGGAGGGACATTATATATTAATAAAAGGGGCAATTCATCAGGAAGAAATAACAATCCTAAATGTATGTGCATTTAACCAGGATGCCCCAAGATACATGAGGCAAACACTGGCAAAACTTGAGGGAGAAATAGATATCTCTACATTAAAAATAGTTGGAAAGCTCAATATAGCACTATTGGCATTGCATAGAACATCTGGGCAGAGGATCAATAATGGCACAGAAAGCTTGAATAATATGATAAAAGGACTAAAACTATAGACATATCTAGAGCATTGCACACCAAAAAAGCAGGACATACACTCTTCTCAACAGGTCATGGATCATTCTCTAAGATAGACTATACGTTGGGCCACAAAGCAGATCTCAATAAATTCAACTAGATTGAAATTATACAAAGCATTTTCTTTGATCATAATGGAATGAATTTGTAAATCAACAAGAAGCAGAAAAAGGGAAATTTCACAACTATAAAGAGATTAAACAACATACTCTTAAATAATCAGTGGGTCTATGAAAAAATTGGGAAAGAAATCAATAAATACTTCAAGATGAATGAAAATGAGAACACAACATATCAGAACCTATGAGATGCAGCAAAGACAGTACTGAGAAGAAATTTATAGCCCTCAATGCTTGTATTAAAAAAGAAGAAAGCTAAAAGCAATGACCTAACTACACAGCTGGAGGAACTAGAGAAAGAACAGCAAACTGTTACCAAAGCAAGTGAAACAACCAAGATCAGAGCATTGAAATAAAGGAAAATGAGAACAAAAAGCAATAGAGAGAATTAACAAAACCAAAAGTTTGTTCTTCAAGATTAACAAAATCAACAAACACTTAGCTAGACTGACAAAAAGAGAAAGAAAGAAGATGCAACTAAATGAAATAAAGAAATGAAAATGGGGACATTACCACTGACCCTGCAGAAATAAGAGATATCATAAGAGGGTACTATACACAATTGTATGCCACCAAACTAGACAATGTAGATGAAATGAGAAAATTCCTAGGAATGTACGAACAACCTACACTGACCCTAGAAGAAACAGAAGACCTCAACAAACCAATCACAAGTAAAGAGATTGAAACAGTCATCAAACAACTCCCCAAAAGCAAAAGCCCAGGACCAGATGGTTTCACAAATGAGTTCTACTAAGCATTCAAAGAAGATTTAATACCAATCTTATTCAAGCTCTTCCAAAAATTTCAGCAAAATGAAATGCTTCCAAACTCATTCTATGAAGCCAATATCACCCGAATACCAACTCCAGGTAAAGATATTACAAAAAAGAAAAATACATACCCATTTCCCGAATGAATTTGGATGCAAAAATCCACAACAAAATACTTGATAATCAAATCCAACAACATGTTAAAAGAATTATACATTATGATCAAGTGGGTTTTATACCTGCATGTAAGGGTGTTTCAGCACAAGAATATCAATCAGTATCATACACTACTTTAAAAAGTCAAAGAAGAAAAATCACACAATCCTATTGATTGTCACAGAAAAGGCATTTGACAAAATACATTACCCTTTCTTGATAAAAAAATATCCGAAAGATAGGAATTGAAGGAAACTTTCTCAACATGATAAAGGCCATATGTGAAAAACCCATAGCTAACATTGTACTCAAAGGTGATAAACTGAAAACTTTCCTGTTGAGATCAGGGATAAGACAAGAATGCCCACTGTCACCACTGTTGTTCCGTTTAGCTCTAGAAGTTCTATCTAGAGCAGTGAGATAAAAAAAAGATCCAAATCGAAAGGAAGAAGTAAAATTTTTGCTTTTCACAGATAATATGATCCGAAACCTAGAAAGTCCAGAAAAATATACAACAAAGCTTCAGTACAGTGCCTGGATACAAAATGAATATGCAAAAAATAAATGGTGTTTCTATACACTAGTAATGTGCAATCTCAGGAAGAAGTCAGGAAAAAATCCCATTTACTTTAGCGACTAAAAGAATAAAATATTTAGGAATAAACTTACCCAAGGATGTAAAGCAATTGTATTCAGAAAAATACAATGCATTACTAAAAGAAATTTTAAAAGACCTAAATAATTTGAAGAACATTCCATGCTCATGGATTAGAAGACTAAATATCATTAAGATGTCACACAAATTGATATACAGATTCAATGCAATCCCGATAAAAATTCTGTCAGCATTTTTTGAAAAAATAGAAAACACAATATCAAATTTATTTGTTAGGGTAAGGGGCCCCAAATAGCCAGAAACATCTGAAAAAGTAAAAGCAAAGTTGGAGGACTTTCACTTCCAGAATTTAAATCATGTTACCTAGCTACCGTGGTAAAAAACAGCTTGGTATGACATAAAGATAGACACATAGACCAATGGAACTAAATTAATCGTTCATAACAGACCCTCACATCTCTGGCCAACTGATCTTTGACAAGCCTGTCAAACCTACCCAGCTGAGGCAGAAAAGTCTATTCAACAAATGGTGCTGGGAGAAGTGGATATCCACAGCCAAAGGAAAGAAAGAGGACTCCTATCTCACACCTTAACAAGAATTAACTCAAAATGTATCAAAGACCAAATATAATAGCTAGATCTATAATACTCCTAGAGGAAAATGTAGAAAAACTTCTTCAAGACCTGGTGGTAGGTGGGGGATTCTTAAACCTTATACCGAAAGCACGAGCAATGAAAGAAAAGATTGGTAAATGGGACCTCCTCAATCTTAAACACTTTTGCGATTCAAAGGTCTTTGTCAAGAAGGTGAAAAGGCAATGTGAGAAAATATTTGGAAACCACATATGTGATAATGGTTTGATTTCCATTCTATATGGAGATCATACAACTCAATAATAAAAGAGCAAGTTATCCAATTAAAAAATGGGCCAAAGATTAAATAGATATTTCACCAAAGAGGAAATACAAATGGCCCCAAAGCACATAAAAAAATGTTCAGTATCACTAGCCATAGGAAAATGCAAATCAAATCGACAAAGAGATATCATGTCACACTGTATAGAATGACCATTACTAAAAAAAAATAGAAAACAATAAATGCTGGACAGGATGTAGAAAAATAGGGACACTTCTTCACTGTTGGTGGGAATGTAAAATGGTGCAACTTCTGTTGAAGGCAATTTGGCTGTTCCTCAGGAAGCTAAATATAGAACTGCCATATGAGTCAGCAATTCCTCTACTAGGAATATATCTAGAAGAACTGAAAACCATGACACAAACAGACATCTGCATACTGATGTTCATACTGGCATTATTCACAATTGCCAAAAGATGGAAACAATCCTAATGTACAGCAAGCAATGAATGGATAAACAAAATGTGGTATATACATACGTTGGAATACTATGCTGCAGTAAGAAGAAATGAAATTGGGACACATATGATAGATATCATGGATGAATCTTGAAGACATTATGCTAAGTGAAATAAGCCAGACACAAAAGGACAAATATTGCTTGGTCTCACTAATGTGAAGTAAATAGGAAGATAAATGCCTGGCGTTAAAACCGAGAGTATAGATTATTAGGAGGTAAGAGGAGGGCTGTGAAGGACTACTGATGTTTAATATATGTAGAAGTTTTAATTAATTTGACTGTAAAAGTGTGAAAATAGATAGAGCTGATGGTAACACATTATAGTGAATAGCAGCTGGTTTATAAATGGGATTGTGACTGAAAAGGAAATTTAGGGATGTAAATGTCAATTGAAAGTAAACTAAAGAATAATCTAGGAACTGAAAACACAGTGAGCCTAGAGGTGGATGAGAATTATGGTTGATGGTACAGATGCAAAAGTGTCCTTCTGTGAGCTAGAACTGATATATATCACTATTGCAGGGAGTTGGGAGTGTGGAGAAGCATGGGAAAAATACAATTAATGTAACCTATGGACTATAGTTAATAGCACTACTATAATAATCTTGCATAAATGCCAAAGAGGTAATGTGGTAATAATGGGGGATATGGAAAAAATATGTCAAATGTGCAGTATGGAGCATAGTGGTAATAGTCTGATGATATTATCTCATAATTTATAACAAATATTCCACATGTGTATGGGAATTCTACACAAGTATATGCTTGTTTTGTTAGTTCACAACTTCTTTAATAAAAATATACCTAAAAAATGGAAATATCCAAATTTATGTAATATACAAAATCCCCAGGCTTCAGGTCTGTTCCTTTTCAGGGGCTTGTTTATGAAGGACCTGACAACTATTGTAAGATTCTATGCAAAAATTCTTGAAGCATGCCATGGACATTGAGTTACCATACCTGTCTTGCTGGGATGAAGAGAAGGTACAAATGTCCCTGTTTGGAATAAGGGAAACTGAGGACACAGAGATCTTTAGATAACAGCATTTATCTAAAGGAGAGCTGCAGAGAAAATCTATTATGTAAAAGAAATTGAATGCACATCTCAATATTCAATCCTTTCCATTCTTTCTCCTCCTACTCACTTTCTCAGTAAAATGCATTGTATTAATGTTTTATTCATGTGGAAAAATTAGAATATTCAGTTAAGCAAAAAGGATAAAGTAATAAAAACACATAATTCCACCATCGAAAATAAATACTGTTGGCAGTTAAAAAAAAAAAAAAGATTCCCACATACCCACCCCCTCCCTCTCATACACTTTTCCCCATCAACAACATCTTTCATTAGTCTGGTATTTTTTTTAAAGAACATTTAAATTACATACTTTAAAAATATCCAGATTCCCATATTACCCCACTCCCTCCCCTGCCCACACTTTCCCATACTAACAATATCTTTAGTCTGGTATTTTTGTTACAGTTGATGAACACATATTGAAACATTACTACTAACCATGGTCTATTATTAACATTATGCTTCACACTTTGCACCATGAAATTTTATAAATTTTGCCAAAATGTATAATGGCCCGTATCCTTCATTGCAATATCATGCAGAACAATTCCAATGTCCCCAAAATACCCATTTTGTACTTATTCTTTCCTCTCCCTCCCCTGAGAACCTCTGGTGACCACTGCCTTTATATCAATGATAAAAGTTCTTCCATTGCTAGAATAATAATAAGTCTACTTTAGTCCATAGCTGCATTCCCCTTTATGTTTGTTTATTCCTCAATCTTGAGAATTTTGGGATTCATTAAAGATAACACATCTCACAGTGATGAAAGACACAATGCACGAGTATTTATTTTTTTCACTATTTTTTACGTTTTTATTTTTTTATTATTTTTATTTATTTATGTTTTGGGTTTGTTTTGGGAGAGGTTTTGGATTGCAAAAGGGTCACAACTGTGGCAGGGGTGGATCTCTGGTGCAGGGTATCAGTGGTGGAGGGATGTGTGGGAATGGGTGCACCTGGGGCCTGCCTCTATGGAATATGATTGTGTTCAGGTTGTCATGGGGTATTGTCTCAGTGGGTGGAGATCCACACAATAACAAATGGCATATTGAATTCCCATCCTGAGGAGTCCTGCTACATTCTCTAATAGAGTGGCAAGAATCCCTTGAGTACATGGGCAGTGCCTAGCAAAGGAGGACACACCAATAGGCCAGGCCCTTGATATTGATTCTTGTACTTATGAACCTTGTTCTTGTGAAATTGAAAATTAGCCTAATGTTAAATATTGCCTAAGATTTACCTCCTGCAAGCCTCCTTGTTGCTCAAATGTGGCCTCTCTCTAAGCCAAACCCAGCATATAAACTCACTACCTTCCCCCCAACATGGCACATGACTCCCGGGAATGGGCATCCCTGGCACCAAAGGATTACTATCCAGTGCCAACTAGCAATGCATTTGGGAAAATACCTCATCTGTATATTTGGAAAATATTAAATACAGATGTGTTTTTAGAGCTAAGAGAGTTCAAAGGGAGTCAGGATGTTGTTCCAGAAGTTATGCTTACAACGTCTCATGAGGAACTCACTGACAGCTACAGTAAACAGTGACTCAAGCAGGGGTGTCCTGAGGGCTCTAGACACATCTAGACACTATAGGCAGGGCACCCTGTCGTTGGTCCTTACGTTGGAATATATGATAACCTATCTCCCCAATGTATCAGAGTTAGACTCATATGTAATTTTCCTACACATAGTTCTTATGCCACTTTTATTTAAACCTATAATTAGCACTTTACCCATTAAATATGTGTCCCAGAGACTTAAGTCCTTTGGCTGTTCATATGCCAGTTGATCCCTGAATCTCAGAAGACTTGCAGCCCATGCTACTATCCAATTCATTGGGCTTGCCCAGGAAAACTAACAAAAACTAACAAAAGGACAATGCCCATCCAAAAAAACTAAGAGTATCTATAACGCAAGCAAGACAATTCTATCCATCTGCCCATTGGATCTAAGCTCTTTTCAGCCAGAAGCAGAGTGCACATCAACATCCTAAACATAACACTCTTAAATAATCAGGGGGTCAAAGACGTAATTGCAAGAGAAATCCATAAATATCTGGCGGCCAATGAAAATGAGAACACAACATATCAAAACTTATGGGATACAGTGAAGGTAGTGCTGAGAGGAAAATTTAGAGTCCTAAATGCTTACATTAAAACAGAAGAAAGAAGTAATATCAAAGACCTAACTGCACACCTGGAGGAATTAGGAAAAACAAACAAACAGGAAAGAAATCCCAAAGCAAGCAGAAGGAGAGAAATTAAGATTAGAACAAATAAATGAAATGGAGATTTCCAAAACATAGAGGTGAGCAGATGTGTCTCAGTGGTTGAGCACCTGCTTACCATGTACGACGTCTTAGGTTCAATCCCTGGTACCTCCTTCAGAAAATATATAATCAGCAAAACCAATTTTTTTCTTCAAGAAGATCAACAAAATTGACAAACCCATAGCTAGAGTAACAAAGAAAGTGAGAAGATGCAAGTAAATAAAATCAGAAATGACACGGGGGAAATTACCACTGACCATGCAGAAATAAAAGAAATCATAAGAAGATAACATGAACAACTGTATGCCAACAAACTGGACAACACTGACCAATAGACAAATTCCTAGAAACACAGGAACAACCTACAATGACCCTGAAAGAATTGGAAGACCTCAACAAACCAATCACAAGCAAAGAAATTGAAAAACTCATCAAAAACCTCCCCTAAATGAAAAGCCCATGACCAGATGGCTTTACAGATGAATTCTACCAATCATTCAAAGAAGTTCTAATGCCAGTCTTCCTCGGACTCTCCCAGAAAAACTGAACAGGAGAGAACACTATCAAACTCATTTTAAGAAGACAACAGCATCCTAATACCAAAACCAAATAAAGGTTTTATGGGAAAAGAAAGCTTGCAAGTCAGTTTCTCTAATGAATATAGAAGGAAAAATCCTCAACAAAATACTTCCTAATCAAATTAAAAGTACGTTAAAAAAATTATATACCACGATCAAGTAGGTTTTAACCCAGGTATGCAAGAGTGGTTGTCCACTAGAAAATCAATCAGTATAATACACCACATTAATAAATTGAAGAAAAAAAATCACATGATGATTGCAATTGATGTGGAGAAGGCATTTGAAAAAATGTGAAAACCTTTCTTGATTGAAAAAAGAAACACTCCGAAAGCCACCCAAAAAGAAAGGAGGAAATATAAGTTTCGCTGTTCGTTGATGATATGATCCTATCCTAGAAAACCCTGAAAAAAACACAATAAAGCTACTAGAATTAATATACATCAGTAAAGTGACAGAATATAAGAGTATGCACCATAGCAAAATTTATAACATTGTCTTTTAATGTCTTTTATACACATGTAACACATATATGACTGCAATAAGATGGTGCGGGAAAATAAACATATAAGCTTGCAGGGACACTGTATATACATTGATAAAATATTTACATAAGTTATTGTGAAAATAGAGCGACATGTACTGTAATCCTGAGAGGACCCATTAAGAAATAATTTCAGAGTTGATTCATTTTGTTTATGGGTAATTTAAGTTATAAGTCAAAAAACATTGAAATAATCTGAAAGAAGGAAGGAAAGTGGGGAGGAAGAAAACACAACTGAAAAAGAGCATGTTTGAATAAGCTTTATCATTAAACTTTATAATTAAAATGGTGTAATAATGAATGATTCCTTCCTCTTTTGTAAAAAAGGCAAAGAAGCCAGTTCTATTCACTTTTATTCAATTTTGCTGGAGGTCCCTGACATTGAGATAAGGCATTACAAAGCAATAAAAAATAAAGATGAAGCAAGATGAAGAAAAACCACTTCCATTTGAAGATAACTTACTTCTTCATGCAGAAAATTTCTAAGAAATCTATGAAGTATATACTAGAACCAATTTACTAAGGTTGCTGGATACAAGGTTAATGTACAAAAACCAATTTTATATTTAAATCCTAGCAGAAAACCTGAGAATATGAAAATAGAAAATATACATTTGCAGTGTATCAAAACATGAAATATTTAGGAATTAACTTATGAAGAGTTCTGCAAAACCTCATTAAAAATCACGTAACTTTACTGAGAGGAATTAAAGAGGACTAAGTCATTACAGAGAGATTTAACATTCTCATGAGTTGGAAGACTCACATTGATTCTCCAAAAATTGATCTATTAATTCAGTGCAATTTGGATTAAAATTCTAACAGGACATTATAAAATCTGGTTCTAAAATGTATATGGATAAAAAAACTATGGACTAGTGAAAGCAGTTTTGGAAAGGAAGAACAAAGTTGGGAGATTTGTACTGCATGATTTCAACACTTACCACAAAGCTACAATAATCAAGACAGTGTGTTGTTGGTGAAAGATAGACATACAAATCAAAGTATTGGAAAACCCAGCCCACAAATAGATCCACCCTATATGGTAAATTAATTTTTAGGAAAATGTTAAAAGTGATTAAATTGGAAAGGAAGTGTTTTCAGCATATGTATACATATGGAACAAATGAACAGTAAAACTTTTACCATATCATACTCAAAAATTAACTCAAAATGTATCATAGACATGAATCAAAAGACAAAGCTATAAATTATCTAAAGGCATATTTAGGAGACAATCTTAGTCACTCTGGAGTAGATAAAGATTTCTGAGATAGTACACAAAAAGACAAACCATCGAAAAAAAAACTTTGGACTTCTTCAAAATTACAAATGTTAGGAAGCAGATGTGGCTTAAGCAATTGAGCTCCCACCTACCACTTGGGAGGTCCTGGCTTCAGTTCCTGGTACCGCCTACTTGCATGTATCTTGGGCTACTCAGTGTTGTCCCAAAGGTTTAAAAGGCTTTGTTCATTTCTCTTTATTCTGTTTTCTTTCTGTGTACCATATTATTTAATTTGTAATGTTTTGTCATAAATCTTGGTGGGTTTTTTCATATGCCATCTTGAAATAGTTTTTGGACTGATGTAGTAAAATTTTGACATTCTGTTCTACTTTTTAGCACTAAACATTCCATTTGTTTCCTATTTACAGTTTCTGAACTTGTTTGAGTCTTGCTTTATTTGCCAATATCTGACAACATTTTAAAAATGTCATGAAAAAAAAAGTGTACTCTGCTGTTGATTGCTTTGTTTTACTTAGTTCCATATATGTTTAATTTTATCAATATTGTGATCCATATTTTGTACATTATACAACACAGTCAATGGCAGGCCATAGAAATCTTGCCATGGGGGTAGGTGGACCCTTTCTAATGCCACCATCTTGTGTTCTTATTTTCTGCCTATTTTATAGTATAACTAGACTTCTATGGAATGTGTTCTTTCACAATTCTACAGAGAAGCAGCATAGCATTTAAGATGCCTAGTGACATGTACCATCTTCTTTGTGGTAAAGAATTAACAAAATCCTTTAGGCTTCTCTAAGGACAAATTTGACCTAGGGTTAACTCTCTAACTCTATTTCCCTGAAACCCTAGTAAAAGTGTAATTTTAGGTACTACCATGCAATATTGCTTATAATAAAAATAATCATTTGTAAAATACATCTTTATTGGAAGACCAAACATGAAGTATAAATTCCTGGCTAAAGGCCACAGCTTTAGGCTTTCCTGAATGCTGCAGTTTTTGTAACTGTAAACATGTCCTGAAAGGACCCTGGAACTATACTTGGCATGGTTATGAGAAATGTTACTTCCGATTAGGGACCTGAAGCTTCTCAGCTAAAATGACTACTCTGCATGTGCTGTAACTTGGGATCAATCTAAAGATTAGTTCTTAGATGGCTTGTGAAAACCTGGTTCCCACCAAAGAGAAAGGCATGGTGCAACTCTACTGGCATGGTGAGTTTTTCAGTTTAGGAATTCTTTTTAGTTGTTTTATCTAACTATTAAGTTATTAACATTGGTTTTCTGTAATTTTATTTATTTTCATGCCCTTTATTTCTTTAAATACAGGAATATAAGTTGTCCATTAATTCTCACATCTTATCTTTGTGGTGCTGTTTCTGTTGAATGTTGTTTCTACTGTTCTTATATTTGATGTTTTATTTTCCTTTGCAATGTCATTAGTTTTCACTGTGTGATGTTTATTCTATCTGAATAATTATTGGTAAATAAAAAAAGATTTGGGATGAAGAACCTCCTCCAGAAAAGATTTGTGTTTGCTTATTTAAATCCACCAGAGGCACCCTCTGTCCTTGACCATCTAAAGGCAAGTAAAGTCTTCAGATATGCTAGACTTCCAGGGATTCAAGTCAGTACAAGTGCTTTATTACTTTATATTTCCTCTTAACGTACGGGCACACATGAGATACATTATTCACTCATCTCATCTGGACCTGCCCTAGGCTTTGATATCTGCTCCCTTGCTCCAAAATAACACTAAATCTGCAGCTAAGGTTTGTAGCTGTTGTATCTGTCTTGTTAAATTTTCTAAAGTGTAAAGCATTTTTGAGTGCTGAGTTCACTTCTCTAGGTTTCAGAGTCTGGTGATGCAATTCCTTATCACCCTGTAAGACCTACTGTGATATAAGATGCATTTTTCATTACATGAAGCTATTTGTAGTTGTCTCACAAAGGATTTGATTAACATTACCAAGCCTTTCATAGGTGCTACAGTAAATCTAGGTAAAATATACACATATGAGTGAAAGATTAGATTTGCAACAAATATAGACATATAACACCACATTTAATATGACGTGTCTTTACCTCCTACATTCCTTTGCTCAGATGTAATTTTCTTGATGAGGTCCACACTGACCACTCTCTGTCACTGATAGATCAATCTCCCTTACTCTATCCTGATTTCACTTTATCCAACGCACTCTTCAAGTTCTAATATTCTAATATTGGATAATATTCTAATAAACAGTTACCTTTTAGTTTTTTTCTTCTTCTTCTATGTTAGAAGATAAATTCCATAGGGGAGACAACTCTGTTTTTCGCTTATATTTCTAATTGCCTTGGAAAGTGCCTATAGTTCTAGAGATAATCCATGTAATTTTTTAAACAAATCAATTTTATTGATACATATTAATAAAGCATACAGCTCATTCAAAGTGTACAATCAATGGTCTTTGGTATAACCACATAGTTGTTATTTTCTTGTTTGTTTGTTTGCCTGTTTTTTGGGTAATATTATTATTGAAATAATGAAAATGCTCTAGTGATGATTGAAGTAATGAATGCACAGCTATGTGATTTTACCAAATATAATTTTTTTTTTTTAAGATTTATTTATTTTATTTATTTATCCCCCCCCTTGCTGCTTGTGCTGCTGTGTCCATTCGCTGCGTGTCTTCTCTGTGTCTGCTTATCTCCCCCTTGCTGTGAGG
>JAQZBX010011207.1:0-43119 GCA_029593785.1 Cabassous unicinctus | reverse complement strand
TTTTTTTTTTTTTTAATGATGCCTGGGTGCCACCTCATGAGATTCTGATAAAATTGGTCTGAAGTACAGCCTGGGCATCAGGATTTTTATAAGCTTCCTTAAAAATCACCTTATGAATTGGTGATCCTGATGTGCAGCCAGCATGAGAAATGCTGCTTTTAAGTCTTCACTGGGATAAAAAAAAAAAATGTGCCACAGGCCGTATTGAAACACCTAAATATGATCTTTGAGTTAACTCGCTTTGAGCCTGGTCTTTCCGTGGGTTGCTTTAATCAGCTGCAACCTGTCCTCTGTCTGTACATCTTTAGTGCGTAAGTGCTGGGAACTAGGAAGACAGTTTTTTTAATAGCCTGCTATGTAAAACTTATACTCTGAAACTACAAAATACTGTTGCAAGAAATTAAAGAAGACCTAAAAAAATGTTTCATGTTCATGGATCAGAAGGCTTAATATTTTTAAGATGGCAGGACTCCCCAAATCGATTCAACCCAGTCCCTATCATAATCCCAGCTGGCTTTTTTTTTTTTTTTTTTTCCTGCAAAAATTGACAAGCTGATCCTAAAATTCAAAAGGAAATGCAAGAGACCCAGAATAGCCAAAACAAAAAGAACAAAGTTGGAGAACTCACACTTCCTGATTTCAAAACTTAATACAAAGCTATAGTAATTAAGACAATGTGGTACTGGCATAAGGGAAGACATACAGATCAGGGGCATAGAACTTGGAGTCCAGAAGTAAACCCTCACATTTATGGTCAGCTGAGTTGGGCTCCACCTCTCGGGCTGGGCATCCATCACAGATGGTGGTCATGTCCTCATAGGAAAGGAAATTGGACTTGATGGTACAGGCCTCATTGAGAAGAGACGGGGGCAAAGACTTGTGGGGGGGGAAGGAGCCAGCCAAGGGCTTTCCAGGCACTGGGTCCCCTTGAACAAAGGCCCCCAGGAGAAAGCACACCCGGGAAGTCAGTGGGCTGGTGGGGAGGGAAGAGGGGAGATGTCAGGCAACCAAGTCTGGGAATGGGGATGGGGGCAGAGGCCCCCAAAAAGCCAGCTGCTGCTGGACTTTAGAAGTCTAAAGAAGTGATCATTCTTAGCTAGAAAATGGTTTTGTAAGTTGCTTTAGTTAGGCATTTATTCATCACGGGTGTTAAGAGGTCACTTATTTGAAGTTACCGCTGCCCACATTTTGTAGGGAAATCACATCCCCACCTGGCTGGTCAAGCGTAGGGGAGAGGAGCCCTCTTAGTCCATGTAGTTGGGTCCCCTCATTGGACTGTTTTCAAAAAAGTCGCTTAAAGGAAGTTTTGCAAAAAAAAAGATGCATGCATGCCTGGAACCTTTCATTTTAATTTAAAGCATGAATGTGCATTCATTTGCTGTTTTTTGATCGATCCAAAGGTCTTTCCTTTTAGTCTTTCCTTTTAGTGGGGATCTGTTGATTAGAGAGTCCACCTTTTTTGCACAAACCATACCCATAATCCCTGATGTTCCCCAAATTTCCCTAAAGATCGGACTCACCCTGAACCCTGATTTTATAAAAGAAACAATAAAAAAAAAATTTAGATCCCAAGGCTCCATCCTCACCTGACTGCATCAGCATTTCCAGGGGAGAAGCCCAGTTACCAGGGTATTTAAAGTAACAGGTGACCCACGTGATTGTTGTCATCAGGAAATGTTGGAAACCACTGGATTACAACTTCTGGTTTTGATGTTATACAAGTTCTTATAAAAAGAAACTTGTAAAAAAAAAAAAATAGAAAAAAGAAACTTGTGAAGCAGTCTTCCTCCTGGGCCTTTTATAGTTGTCTTGCCTACACCTAATTGAAAGAATTATTGTTACTGTTTTTCCAAAATTCAACTGACTTTCCTAGAAATAAATCCAGTTTTTAAATTATATTTTTATTGTGGTAACATTTATATAGGGCATAAAATTTGACATTTTAACCGTTTTTAGTATATAATTCAGTGACATTAATTGCATTTATAATGTGCTGCCACCACCATGCATTACCAAAACTTTTTCATAACCCAAAACAGAAACTCTGTACCCACTAAGCCATAACTCCCCATTTCTCCTCCCCACCCCATTCTCAGCCCTGGTGGTAACCTCGAATCTACTTCGTGTCTGTGAATTTGCTTGTTCAGGATAGCTCATGTAAGTGGAATGGTCTAGTGATTGTCCTTTCATATCTGACTTCTTTGACTCAGCATAATGTTTTCAAGGCTCATCCATGCTGTAGCATGTATCAGAACTTATTCCTTATTTATGACTGAACACTAGTCTGTGGTATGGCTAGGCCCCATTTTGTGTATTCACCTGCATTGGACACTAGGGTTGTGTCTTTGACTTTTGTTTATAACGCTGCTATGAACGTTGGTGTACAAGTATCTGAATCCCAGTTTTCAGTTCTTTGGGATATATATTTAGGAGTGAATTGCTGCTTCATATGGTAATTCTGTGTTTAACTTTTCGAGGAACTGACAAGCTGTTTTCCACAGCAGCTGCTCCATTGTACATTCCCACCAGCAGTGCACAAGGATTCCGGTTTCTCTGCATCCTTGTCAACACTTTCTTCCATCTGTTTAACAGCTATTGTTTTGCAGTATATCTAATTTTTAATTAAGCTGTACGATTAAACAGTAAGTGGCATGAACAGTTTTTGGAACAAGCACAGTGGTCTTGGTCATCCTGCGATGGGGAGGTGGGGAGTGCGCAGGGGAGCCGGAGCTGCGGCCTTCAAAGTTGTGCTCATGGACCCCTTTCACATTTTTAAAGTTGACAACTAAAATTTTTTCATCAAAAATAGTTGAAAACGATGTGATTCCCAGTGTATTGTAAATACTAGCATTTTACAGTAAAACTTCCATATCGTGGTTTTAAATGTGCCCAATCAAATCTAAATAACTATTTGATATCCACCGTCATCATTTACAAAATAAATATACAAGCCCTTCTTTAACATTTGGAACCTTCACAGGTTCCCTTTTTCTCTTTGAACTTGTATTTCCATTCCACTTCTTCCACAGAAATCATATAATATATAGTATATATATGTTATATAATGTAATATAAATATATAATGTAATACATTTGAAAATCTTTTATCGATTATCCTATATTTCTGCAGCAAAATATCACATGAATTAATATTTAATTTTTTCTAATTTCCTTTAAAATATTTTTTCTATTAAAATTTTTCTAGATCAAATTACAATAATTTGTAGTAAATGGTTCAAAATAACATAAAAATGATGAATTTTTATGAATCCATAAAAGCAAAATTATATTGGAAATGTATCTCTTAGTAGATGAACGGGACACTATTTTTTCTTATTAGTTTATGTAACCATGGATGAGTATTATGTATTGTCAGGAGACACAGTTCGTGTTGTAGTCCAGTTGGCCTACAGTCGCCCAAAACAAACCTGAAGACTGACAAAATCAGGTGTCTTGACTCACGACAATGAGGAAGATGACAAACCAGAGGAACCAAGAGGCTTGTCACCAAAGGAAATAATAGAGTTATTGTAGGATTTGAGGAAAGAGTGGGGTTCAGATGAAATTTAAATGAGGAAGTTTTTGATAGGCTCAAAGCAAACAGTCTGGATGGCAAAGCACACCGGAAATCCTGTTTCCCCAGAGACTACAGAGTTAAGCTAGATGTGGAACGTTGTGTCCAGAAACCCGTATCTCTAGCTCGGAACCTGGGCTGGAAATCAAGGCGCTTCTCTGCGTCAAAGTGACTTAGATCCTCTGGGCAAGAGTGGTTTATTTCATTCTTCACTGGTATAATTTCAAACAGCAGCATTTCGGACAGTTTCTGATTTTAGAGAACAAAATTCCTTGGTGAGTAGAAAAGCAGTAGTCATAGCTGGTGGTTATTGTGACACAGCTTGTTGCCGGGACAAACTGTTTTCTGTTAACTTTGCACTGGCTCGATCTGTGTCTTAGTCCAGTCTGATGAGTGGTGTGATTACTTTTACTTCTTCCATGGCAATTGTAATTCTTAGTTTTTGCTTTTATAGATGTAAGAACCGAGAAACCTGGGCCACATAACATGAAAGGAATTGTTTATGGCATTGCCACTCAGATTTTGGACCTCCTTCCAAGTTATATGCTAAAATATACATCATAATTTTGTATCATAGTTAATGATCTGTTAATTGACAACTCTTATTAGTTTCTTTCTATTTTATTGAAAGCAAGAATTAAAACCACCTGACTTGCTGGATGTGTTACCCAGTCTTTTAGACATCATTTTTAAAAATTGTCAATATTTCAAATGCACCTTTATTTGGCACCCCGTAGGTTTTCTTGGATAAGGCACCATTGTAAGATGTGGGGTGGATGAGGAGAACAGCTTGTTTTTGTAAAATGGGAGAAGGGTGAATGTGGAAAGGGGCCCTTGAAAGTTCTTAGAAAACATGGAAGTTGAGGATCTGGGAACTCCCTGAAAACTTTCCACGCCTGCTGTAACTCTTGGAAAACCCTCAAGGGACCCTGGCCTGTGTGGCAAAAGGTTTGGAGATGCCATTTGCCCAGGGACGTCCATTTAGTGGCACTCTGTCGAGAGGGTGTTTGCTGTATTTGAGCATTAAGACATTCGTGACTTATAGCATATCAGGAATAATAGGAATGATGAATGACATGAGGAAGTGCTTCCCTGTTTTATTGTGCTCAATTGGTCTTCTTAATAACACACTAGAGAGTCCAGTTTTTTGTTTCTTAGATTATCTTCCCGCACCCCCCATACTGTGTTTTCTTGAAGGAAATGGGATTATTGATTTTTCTTCTTTTTTCTCCCTCCTCTTTCTACTTTGTTTTCTGACTATAAGAGAGGCTAGTTACGAAGTCCAGTGGACAGTTGAAGAGGCCTGTTACCTCAGCTAAAATCCTTATGGTTTGGGTGGTGCATGACCTGTTTATTTCTCTTGTCCTCAGCCCACGTGAATGCTGTTTTAATGTTGTGTGTGTGCGTATAAACTTACAATTTCAGTGTTGGATTTGGCCACACAATCACAAAATACACCTTGCAATCATGACTCCCCCTCCCACTTAAAATTATTTGCAGCACATGAATTCTAAGCAATTGCTCCCCTAAATTCCCTAAGCCACAGGGGCCAACACATAATGAAGTGTCTATATCTCCAGTTTTTAGAAAATAGATGAAAGAAGTGAGCACACAAATTTTGTGGGGATTTGGATTTTATTCTGGGTGTAACTAAGAAATGTGTGATTTGTGTTCATTTTGCTAACTGTGGTTCCTAACTCTGCTGTATTTTGTCCTTCTCGTTCAGGTTTCATTTCCAGGGGCCCTGTGGCAGCACTCTCCCGGAAGCCCTTGCCCGCCATGAAACTGAAACTGTTTCCTAGTTGAGGGAAAAGAAGATTATAGTACATCTTAGTAATAGGCCACAAACAGAAGAATCTTGTGGTTGATAAACTGAATATTGAAAGATCTCAAATACTCTCATACCCCCAACCTGTTACTACGTGGTGGAGGCTGAGGTGGGTTGGATCGCGTGCCCTGATTTGGACACAGTCTTCATCTCAATCCACACTCCTGTGGGCGTGAGCCCATTGTAAATCGGACCTTTTGAAGATGTTATTTTTAGTTAAGGTGTGGCCAACTGAACCAGGATGGGTCTTAATCTGGAATACTGGAGATCTCAGAAGGAGAAGGCGGAGGAAGATGCAGGCAGTGAGCCAGAACCTGGAGGAGAAAGAAGAGGACATTGCCATGGGACGGGAAAGCCAAGGACCGCCAAGGGTTGCCATCCAGCCATCACCAGAACGCTGCAGTGTTCTGGGAGAAAGCTTGGCCTTGCTGGCATCTTGATTTTGGAACTTCGAGCTTCTGAACCCGTGAGCCAATAACACCCATTAAAACAATCCACTGTGTGGTATTTGTGATAGCAGCTCTGACAAACTGATGCAGGGGCTTAGAAGTAACAGTCCCCAAAATGTTTAGACGGAGAAACCAGAGGACTGTAAAGTTAATGCAAGTTACTTGGTTTGACCTGAAACATAAAGATATCTCTGACATGTTTAGTTGGCTGCTGGAAGGGAGAAAAGTGCATAATTCAAGTGTCTAAAATATGTAATTTATTCCGATTGTATTTTTGCTATTTGGGACGTGTGCTGTTTGGGCAAAGATAGAAGTAGAAGGGTAAAATCCTGGTTTTCCTTCATTCTGATTTTTGCACAAGTTTTGGTAGAAAGTCACTCTTACAGCTGGTAATTGGTTGTATAAAGATGTTGCCCCAAGAGATGTATTTGATGGGGGCTTTTTCTCTTCAGTGTTTTCCTTATTACACTGTGTTACCTCAGTTGATGTGGGGTAGCTATAAACAAGAACACACACAGGGAAGGAAAAACAGAAACAAGGTAGAAAATCAGGATGAGAAGAAAAGGAGGATGCGAACATACGGAGGCCAAGAGTGAACACGGCTGCCTGGTGTTTAGCCCTGGCCGCCTTGGCCAGGGAGGAAAGGGAGAGGTGACTGGCTGACTCTTTCTCAAAGCAGGAGCATAGAATCCTTGTGGGGTCCACCAGGCTTTCCCCGGCACTGACTTCTGTAAGGAGGTTTTTCCTTGACTTTACAAAATGTTGCTCTTACTACCCTGGAGTCTGATTTCTAAAGAATACAGCTCTCTCCCTAAGCCCCACCAGGTAATGCAGCCCCCGGGGCCCCTGGAATGCCAGCTTCGGGCGAGCTTCAGGGGTCTGGCTGGGAGGAGTGACCTTTAGTAAACGAGGCCCGTTACCCCTGGGTGGGGGCTTCCTGCGTGATGATGCACCTGGGCCACTGTGCCCTCAGCCCCTTGCAAAATTGCATTTAGTGTTACAGCTTTGGCTTTTGTAGAAATAGGTAACAAGGAGCCCTCATATGAAACTTTGTACTGCATTTGCAAGTTGTAACTTTTAATAAATCCCAAAGGTCCTTTGTGTGAGGAAGTGGGGGACGTTTCTAACCTCTGGGAGTCAGGAGGTCCAGCCAGGCACCCTTAGGGCCCAGTTCACATGAAATACTCCTGGGTGTGTAAAAGGATGTATGGTGAGGAAGCTTGTAATACTTGTAATAAACACTTGTTGTAAAGTTTTTATAATACTTAATTCAGTTTTTATACATAATATCATGCACTTTTAATCGGTTTGCCATTGGGCTTCTCAAAATTAATTTTATTGCTGGTGTTAGCAATGATGGAAGTCAACAAGCTGTTTCAGGAAGTCTGATTTCATTTTTGATTTGTAATTTGTACCTGACTCAGAAGTTTCAGCATTGATCTTTGCAACTCCTCACATATTGGGCCTTAGGTACTAGCAGCTTTTTTTTGTTTTGCCATTTTGTTCATATTTTGATCGTTTTTTTTTTTTTAATTAGGAATTGCTTCTAAATCAGGAGATGAAAGGAGAATTAAAAATACTAAATATATGTGAAATCGAATAACTCAATTCAATTTAACATTTACCATTGGATAGACATTAAAAATAAAATGATTAATACGACCCCTCAAGGAGTTCGCACGGAATGGTTTCAACAACTGTCAGCATAAACAATTGCTATACAGTGTAGACAGAACAGCAGTAGCCATTTGTGCGCGGTTCAGAGGAGAGCACAATTAGAGACGGGGACAGAGTGGGGACTGGGTGGCTGGTAGGTGTCTGACAGGCTCCAGTGACCTGGTGAGCTTCTGCGGTATGAACGGGGGCTCCACGCGGAAGTCATTCCTTCTTTCACCAGGTATTTACGCAGCATTCGGGACGGGGCGCTCCCTGCCATCAGAGCGCACGCCGCAGTGGGGCGTCGGGAAACAGGATCAGGAGGGAGGGAGCAGTGCAGGAGCGAGGGGCCCCTCCAGGCGGGGGGCCCGGGAGGCCGCCGCCGCCGAGCTGAGGGGTCCTTCAAGCCTGGGTCTCCTCGTGACAGCCTCCTTGCGCTCTGCGCACTTCCTCCCTTTGAAATTTACTTCTCCGCGGAGTGCAGGCAACCCTGGCACACTCGGCTGGGTTGGGTCCGCCCAGCTGGTCCCGGTGGCTTGAAGGTGGCGGTGCAGCGACCAGCGCGGGGCTCCCGCCTGCCCCGAGGCTCACCCCACCCCCGCCCGCTGTGGCGGCCGGGACACCTTAGGCCCCGCCCTTCCCGCTCTGCGCATGCGCCCCCGCCCTTCCTCGGGGAGGCCTCCGCGCAGCTCAGTGGAGCCTCCGAGCCTGCAGGGGGCGATGACGGCCCGCGTCGCGCCCCGCCTGCGCGCTGCTTCCGGGTCAGAGGGCGGACGGTCCGGCGCTGCGTGGGCCATGGTGCAGCTTCGGTCGCGCGCGTCCCGCGCCCCGGCGTCGGCGTCGGCGATGGTGGACGAGGGCCAGCCGGCCGCGGAGGAGGCGGCGGAGCACGGACTGTTGCTGGGGCAGCCCAGCAGCGGCGCGGCCGCCGAGCCGCTGGAGGGGGACGAGGACGGGGACGACGAGCTCGACGACGAGGCCCCGGAGGAGCTGACTTTCGCCAGCGCCCAGGCGGAAGCGAGGGAAGAGGAGCGGCGAGTGCGGGACACCGCGCGCAGGTTCGGAGCCCGCGGCCGGGCCGACGCGAGCACCGCCCTCCCCGTCCCGCGCGTGCTTCCAGCGCTGACTTGTCCCCCTTCCTCCCAGGGAGAAAACGCTCTTGAAGGAGAAGAGGAAGCGACGCGAGGAGCTGTTCATCGAACAGAAGGTTAGTTAGAAGGTGGGGAGGCGTCTCGTTCTACAGAAAACCCGGCCCGGCCTAGAACGCCCAGGTCTGGTATCTTTTGGGCTGGTAGGATATTGCCGTGGGGAAAAGGTCACTAATGTTTCTTCCAACAATGGTGGAAAGAAACATGCCCCCCTTGCTGTGCACCGATTGGAAGTGGGAGTGGAGAGTAGTGGATTTGAAATCTTGGGGTTGAGTCCCAGCCCTAGCTCAGCTGGCCATGGCATCTTAGTCCTGTAGCTTCGCTGAGGAGTGTCTCTGAAGCTGGGTTGCTGTGACAATTAAACGAGATGTCCTTGTAAGCTACGGGCTATAGAGACATACGGTACGATTGTTTGCTGACACCGAAATGTCAGTGAGCACTGGCGCTAGGACATAACTGCTTTCACCTTTTAAGTGGAATAAGTTGAGGGTTGGAATGTGATGGGCACCCTTTTCCATTTTCACCCAGCTTTTCAGAGAGAATATGGAATATCTTTCAGTTGTTTCTTGGGCCCAGTCTTCCAACAGTTAAGAGATACTGGGGACAGTATTCAGCTTATTTCCTTGAGGTAGGACTGTCCTTAAAAATCCCAATTTTCAGAAGCAACTCCTGACATATTGTTGTGTACATCACTTTTATTGATATTTTAAAAATGTCTGTCTTCCAAGAAAAGAAAACTCCTTCCAGATACTATTCTTGAGAAGTTAACTTCAGCTTCCCAGACCAAGTAAGTAATCTTACTGTAATACTTGCTTACGCACACCACCCATCTTTGAAATAGCCAGTAGTGGAATTACACACTGGCACAAACATTAAATAATCGGAGGAATTGTAAAGCCTAAATTAAAAAGCTACATAGTGGATGCTGAATTTGGTTGGAAATGTTCCATTTCCTGTTTTTGTTGTTTTTTGTTCATTCCCAAATTTAATTCAACTTCTGAGTCCCTGATCTCAGTGTGTCCAGTAAGTTTTGTGGTGTACCTGTCATTGTGCTAGGGGTATGGGCAATAGACAGGTACCCATGAGTCCTTAAACTCAGCTCATCCTGAGCTTGCCGCCTTAACGTGCCATGACTCTGCTGTTCCTCGTTGTTCCCCCTTTCATTTAGCAACTTTGCCAGTGTGTCAAGCCAAGAACTGTAGTCATCTTCTCTCAGCCATGAAATCAGTCACAGCCTACTAAATTGACTTCCCCTTGTTTCCCTTTAATGCAGGGGTTATTAACCAGGGGTCTGTGAGCTAGAATTGAAAGAAAAAAAAAAAATTCTTGTGGAGACGTGCTGGTGCAGGTGTGATATATTAAATAATACCCAGAATAGTGTGGACTCAGTAAGGGGCCCATGGTTTTCACCTGACTGGCAGAAGGATCCATGGAACAAAAATAAGAACCCCTGCTTTAATGCATTAAGTCCAGAAGTTTAGCCCTTTATCTGTTATCTAGGCCAGTGGTTTTCAAGTTTTTAGAAAAAGGAACTTTTGAATAGAACATTTCCAAAGAGTTATTCAGATCCTGAATACATTAAACATACAAGCAAATTTCAGTGGCAATTTCCCTTTCATCTTCAAAATCAAGCTGATGTCACCTCTTCTCTCTCAACACTTCCCCCACCCCCAATTATCACCATCTCCTTTGTGTAGCTTTTCCACCATCTAGGTGCTTCTGTGTAGGTATCTCATATTGTATTTTATCTGTTTACCTGTGTCTCTTGCTGCCACAGACTCCTTGAGGCTGGTCCTTCCCTTATGTCTAAACTGTTGAATTAAGCCTTTGTGATTTCTTGAAATGAGGCAGGCCTACTACCTTCCACTTATTCTTTCAAATACAATGTTGTATGACCCGTTCTCAAGACTCACTTTAACTCCATCAGTCACAGCAATTCATTTCTTTGGCAGCCTGCTAAAATGCTTTCAGGTGTCAAATTCTGTGAAGTTATGCTTACATTATTTTGGTGATTAGAGTTGCTGGCAGGGAGGGAGTGGTGCATTGGGGAGTGACACTGGCTTTTCCAAAGCTGATTAAAGATGCTGAATAAAATTGAGGGGCTGGGGGGGGGGGGCGGGGGACGGGAAAAGTATCTTATTTGCCAAACCGGGCGTAATTGTGTACTATATCAATCTTTGCTGTGTGCGGTTCCAATCAGTATTTTTGTTGTTCTTCCTTAGCATAAAGAAATCACCAGGAAAGTTGACAGAAGGTATGAAACATTCTTGACTTCTCATATAAGTGTCAAGAGCATTTACAGATGCAGTCAAATCTTATTGGCCCAATAACATTGGTGTGTAGTGGATATTTAAAGTGAACTCCAGCAGATATGCCTGATTTCTTTTTACTAAATGCTAATTAGGAAATATAACTTAATTTTTAGGTAATGTGCAAAAGAAAAGTGAAGAATGTGAAAAAGGAAGGGACTCTAAGAAAACTAAAGAAAAAGTTCAAAAAGTACAGTCTGTCAGGTAATTAAGTCTTTTTCATGTAGAATGTAAGGTGATCCTTTGAGAGCATTAAATGTATCAGTTTATGTGGGAAAGTATTTTTATTAGTAATTTTAGACTGGAGCCTCTGGAAAAATCAGTTTTGATATTTATATAAAAATGAAACATTTGCTCTACTAAAATGTGAATATTAGTCTATTTCCTATAAAAGCTAGCCCTGTAAACTTAGTTTTATTATTTGTGCATACACAAAATTAGTACTCATTCACTTTGCCCTTTTGTCACCAGCCAGAATCAAAGCTACTTAGCTGTAAGACTCAAAGACCAAGATCTGAGAGATTCAAGGCAACAAGCAGCTAAAGCCTTTATACACAATTCTTTATATGGTCCAGGAACCAACAGAACTACAGGTGATTTCCTTATGTCCTTTTTTTCTCATCATCTACTGCAAATGAGATACACAAAGATAAATAATTCTCTCTTCTAGTAAATAAGTTCCTGTCTCTTGACAATAAGAGGTTGCCAGTGAAAAAGGCTGCAGCTCAGTTTGTGAATATTGCTTGGGGTAAGATCCAGTTTATCCTTCTGGTTTTGGTGGTTTTATATATTAATTATTTTTAAGGAGATAAACATGCTCAGATAATTATGAAGTATCATAATGCTTCTATGTTAATCTTTTAAAGCTGCAATGTAGCAGGTTATATATATCTCTAATAGACCTACCTACTTTTAGTATTTCTGTTGAGTTAATTGAGGGAATTTTTAGTACATGGAAATGTTATGTGTTTCTTGGGAGTTGTGTATCTTTAATTATTCTTACTGCGGCACAAACTTTCTATACTAGGAACCCAGAAAAAACAAAACGCCCAGAGGTTTCAAAGACGGTGGATGTTCAGAAAGATGAAAGCTGCTTCTGGGAGAGTATATCAAAGTTAAATGAAGAATCAGTACTTTGTATGTAAAGAATTTAAAGTTATTTAATTTAGAGACTTTTTCTGAAAAAAATTAATAAATCACTCATTAAAACCATTTTAAGGGGTCATTATAAAAACCATCCATCTATTTGTCTGTGGGAAGTACACATTTTTCCATCCTTCACGTACAATCATGCCTTGTAGTCTTTGAGGGCTCTGAAAGAAAAAGCAATTTAAAAGGAATTCTGTTTTCCTTTCTTCTTGGAAGTGTTTATCCATTCACCTGAATGCAAGTACCCACACCAGGAACAGTAAGGCTTCTACTCCCCACTCCCCCTCCTTGTAGGTGGCAAGGATGGCAGGAAGGGGGTGGGGGAGAGGGCGAGAGGTGGAGATCAGGAAGTCTTCCCAGCTGCAGCTCTCAGATTTAGTTTTAGTGAAATAAATTAATGAGAACTGATTTCATAGAATATTGCTTTGTAATGCTAAGGGTAGCCTCATGGATTAAGAAAGAAAAAAGGTTTGGTGTACAAAACATAGTCAACACCTCCCCTGCCAAATGAAAAGGTTACAGTTACCTTCTTGAAGTTTTTTTACTTCTAACCAGTTGGGAGGGGGGGGGCTTGCTTGATTGGCAAGTTTCATGTGCCATATTATGATTATGAAAATGGAGAAGGAAATGAATTTCCTGTTTATCACCTGCAGTATGAGGTTGTAGAACTCAGATTGATATAAAATATTCACTTTAATTGTTCAAAATCTATATTAATCTTAGGAAATATACAAGTACCTAATATATAAACTCAATTGACACTCACTTTTTATATCTGTAGAAGTAAATTTTTAATGGCTGGTTAATTATATCACTACATTTTTATTGCAATATAGTACTCATTTAAGCACTTAAAAATGGAAGGTGTACAAAGATTAAATTAAGACACGGTAAATTGACTAAATATTTGGTTTTTATATAAATAAAGGTCATAACCACACTGTTGACATGTAATACTGTTATAATACAACAGTTAAACTTGTGAGTCTACAACAGAAGTCATCTGTAGTTAAACAGGAAACAAAGTTGAAAAAGACCATGTTAAAACAAAACTACTGGGACTAACAGGTCAGGATTGTAAGTAGCAACAGACATGTTCACTCAGCTCCTGAGTATTTCAAGTTTTACAGTACACATTAAAAATGATTTCTTCCATCAACACTATAAATTCAAACTGTCGGATGTTTATGCATTTTTCAAGTTACACTGATTGGATGCTTAAATGGGAGTGGGGGTCGGAATGTCTCCCAATTTGAAGTTTACATCACCCACATGCTAACACAAACACAGCTTGTTCCATTTCCTTACCCCCTCTCCCCCCCGTAAAGAAGGCAGGACTTTTTGGTTTCTTTTAGGTAATTGTTTGAAATGATTTGTGATGATCAATTTGAATGTCTGAAATTCAGTAATATTTAAACTCTTAGACAACTAAGAGGTTAGAGATGGAAAATAATTTCTCCTAACACTAAGTTAGAAAATCATTTGCATCATGCTGTAAACTAGGAAGCAATGTAAAGCGACAAAAACCTGTCCCCAGTACATAATTAAAAATATCTGAATTTCAAATCAGCAGAGCTGGTCTACATCCATGTTGACTATATGCCACAATATTAAGTTTGAGATCTTTAAATGCATAGCTAATGTAGGTAGTCTTCCACTGTGGCAAATGCACAGGATCCAATTCCTGATCGAGCCATCAGTCCTAGACACTGTGTAGCTTGTCCCATTGCTAGGGCAAGTGGAGGTTGCTTTGGCAGATTGTGAGTTTCTGAGGGAAAAAGGTTAGAAAATGGACATAACAATTAGCATGACATTTTTAAGACCATCTCCCAGTCAGGAAAATATGTTGCTTATCAAAATTACCAAAGCCTATAACCACTCTTCTCTACCTAACACCTACCTAGTGAAGGTAGATAATGCCTCGGATATGCAACACTAACTAGGTAAGAGTATGGGTACTGCGGGTGCAACTGCATGAAAACTTCAGAATTAGACTCTAAGTGTCAGGTACTCAACAGCTGTTTCACTTCCATGTTAACTATGATGTAACTTTATTTTTTTTTAAGGAGGTACCAGGGATTGAACCCTGGGGCCTCGTACATGGGAAGCAGGTGCTATACCTGCTTCCCAAGATAGAATTTCTTTTAACTAATATTGGGAAGAGGGAGTAGGAGTATTTAGTATTTCTTGTCTACTTGACCAAGGTCAGTTGACATTTACTGAAAACCTGATGGCTTCTCCTCTGTTAGTTTCCTAATTGAGGTTGCTTCATATTGGTGAAGGCTGTTTGGGTTGGTTAGGAGCAGGTGGTGGTGATGGTGAGAGAGGAGAGAGCAAAAATCAGTAACTTTGGAGTCATCAAACTTCTTTAAAATTGCCAATAAACTGTACCAGAAGTTTCTTAATGAAGTAATTATCAAAACTTGTTCTTTGCCAGGGATGATAAAATGAACTAATAGTCAAAGTGGCCAAACTCCTAAAAGCTAGTAACTTTTCCTTTTGTGGACACAATATCCACACTTTAAAGTTTATGGAGATTCCTCATTAGTAAAATTACTACTAATCAAGGCCTTCATAGGCCGCACTGACAACAAAGGTCAGAAATGGTGCTGTGTAGCTGGTGGGCTCCATGTGGTTTATTTCCACTTTTTGCTTCAGAGGTTTCAATTGGTAGTGGAGGAGAAAAATTCCAGGAGGAGTGGGGCAAAAATATAAAGCAGGATGTTCAGGACTTAAAGGTACAAGAGAAAATAGAACAGGATAAAGAACATAAGAATGAAAACATGCAAGAAAAGTCCATGAGAAAGTGAGAAAGTATGGCTTGAAAAGTGGTTTGTGGGCTAAAATTATTAAAGTCTTATTAAAATACTTCTGGGTGCTTTGAAGACACTATTTTAACTAAGTTTTGATGGTGATAAATGTTTTGCTGACTAAGCAGAATTAACTTTATTGGTAAGTTTAAACTAATTCAGCCTTAACTGGAATGAAAAAACAATTTAATTTTTACCACAAAAATCAATGTGGTAACGGAATAAACAGTGAAAAAGAAACATCTTTCAAAATGTCTCTTGAAGTTTCACTTGTTCAAAGGTGGGTAATCTAGAGGTACTTTATTACAATTTTATTTTGGCTAAGGTTATAACCTTTGGGTATAACCATCTTTAAAACTTTTGGCATATTGAATTTGCAGGAATTATAGACACTTGCCATAATTTTAATGACGACTTATACATGAATGTACATAATAGAGCACAGTATGTGAGAATATATACAACCTAGATAATGGTCCTAAGCAATTTAATATTTAGAAATTTAATTCCTTTGACACTGACCCAAGAAATAAAAAATTGTCCCTAGAAAATAGGTCACTTTTCTTCTAAAATTCCTCCAAAGCCTGAGTGTTACCTAAATACAAAGCAATTAGGCCTATAAGAATTTCACAAAAGTCACAGGAAACCATAATTTGCCCTATATTCCCACCATCATTACTATTAATAACATTCATTTTTACCAACAGAGCTAAATGAATTTTGTACAACCAAAGAAAATACATCTTAACTGAAGAAAATGTACACTATATATAAACCCTAAAATTACAACACAAAAGACCCTACTCCTATTCCCAAGACCTCAGTATCAGACCTTACCAAACAAAGAATTGTGAAAGGGCCAAGAACCAGTGTGAGGCACAAATGTGAATACTGTAGTCTACTCTGGGACTACCCTCGTCTTCCTAAAATAGTTTGAAATATGCTGCTAAAAGCCCCGAAACCTAAAAGGGTCACTGAACTGCAGTGGAATCCTGTTTTACCTGGGGAATTAGATTCTAAAGTTGGATGAAAAACCACTCATACCTCGCGCTTGGTGGAGCTGTGCTGTGGTAGCTCAGGCTACCCCTGCCCACTGGAAACACCAAGCAAAAATGTAGGGCCCCTGGTGGTAGGGGGTCACCCCTAATCATAACCCCATGGATCAAATGCAGACTTCCCCGATACACGAGCTCTCCCCTCCTCGTTTGCATCCTTACTGCGCCGGCTCCTCCACGTCACCAAGGCCCCTGTTTCCCGACCTCTTCATTTTCTTCACGCTTGCCCTGCTCTTTTCAAGTCTCGCCCTAACCTCGTCCTACGCTGGGCCAATTATGACAACGTTTTTATTAGCATTCCCAAATGCTATAGCAGCCAAACTAGAACCCTAATTCTGGTCAGTCCACTAAAGATGTATTCAATTATATAAAACGGTTCTATGTTGCCATAAATTCATACTTTTTGTTTAGCTGGACTCTCAATGTCTCCAGTTAACTCTTGTTCTCTGTTCAACTGTATTTCAGTCCCTTCACTGCTCTAATCCAAATGTGCAATGTGCACAACTCTGTCCCTCATGATTTCTCAGGGGAAAAAAAAGGCCAATGGGGGGTGGTGCTCAATTACCCACCTTCCTACTCACACCCACATCCTTCTCTCCAGTATCTTGGAAGATATATGGTCGAGCCAAAGAGAGTTTAGAAGAATGCCAAACAATTCCCAGCCTAGAAATGAGCGGCAGAAAACACCTTTCACTAGAGAGGGTTACAAGGGGAAATGTGCCCCTGGTAGGTAATATTTTGACCTTAAACGCACAGACCATGAGAAGATCTCATCCTAAATGGAAAGCAGCAGACATTCAAGGTGTTTACAAACATGCACACACAAAACGTATTACCAAACATCTTAAGATGTATCCCAATCTGCTGTTTTTATTCTACTTGTATCCAGTTACCCTGGAACTGACATAGAGGAGGAAGGGGTCTGTATTTTAAGATAGCGTGGTACTTAAAAATCAGCACAACACCTCCAAAATATTCAGAGAACCCAGGTGAAGTTGTACTTTTTGATTTTACTTACCTAATATTGCACTGTTAAGAGCTGAGCACACAGGTTCTCTCTGAATTGGGTCAAGCTGATTTCCAACTGGGCTGTTCCAAGGATCTGAATAAGCTAATAAACTGAATGCATCCTGTCAAAAATATATCAAATATATCAATTTGGTTTTCAATTTAAATAGTTCTGGTACTAAGCCCACAAGAGTTCCAAGTTGAGAGGCAGAAAAAACATGGCTGTGAGGCACTAGGCTTACTGTACCCTTTAGAGCCTTTGCTTTAGGTCCCCCTAATGCCTATGAGGCCACGTGTTTTTCAATTAGATTACAGAGTAAAGACCAATTTGCTTTCATTTTTCAAGGTAAAAGGAAAGACAAAAGATACTTTACTACTTATTACCACTGTATGAATATGATATTAAAATGATCAGGTCTGCCTGCGGTGTTTTTTTTTTAAACAGATGTGGGAATATCAGTGTGGGTAACAAATCTAAGCAGATCTATTGTCAGTCCTCTAGAAATCTCAATGGATGCCAACTTCTCAAACACAGTAAATCAAAACAAAAAACTAAACTGCCTCCCCTTCAGGGCCTCTATTCTTATATATTCAATAGTTCCAATAATCCTCAAGCCACCCCAGCCCTCTCAAAACATCAAAACAGCTGACATAGTCTTCCTTTCAAACGACTCCAGCTTTCTGTCCTTCTATGAGAAGCAGCCTCTTGTGGTGACTGCAGAGATGGGCTTCCAGTCCAAGCTCCACCACCGTAGCGGTGAGGCCGTTGGCAAGTAACCACCTTCCTAGGTGTCGGCTTCACCATTTGTATAGTGGGGATTACAAGAGATCCTATTTCACAGAGTCCTCTGAGGATTAAACGAACTAAATGAAATCAGCACAATGCCACGTCATTCTCAGCTTTCAGGCCAGAGTATTAGGGTACTGGATTATTACAGTAGCCTCAAAATTCACTCTTCCCAGTTTCTCCCTGGCTCATTTTGTAAAAAGCATACACAGAATACAGGAAATAAGTCAATAATACATTTACAGGACACCTGGATTCACAAGGTATACATGGAGAGGTGCAGCCTAAAATGTAAATACGAACTCGGGAACAAAACAGTTTTCTAAATGGTGACAACTGAAATGTGGAAGACTGAAACTCCAAAGAATACTGTCTCCTAGGCACTGTGGCTCAAGCCACCAGATCCCACGCCCGCTCTCGGGCATTCCTCTCGTCACCTCACCAGTGTTCAAAAAGCAGAGGAAGGGGGAGCAGCTTCCATTGTGAACAGGGAGAAGAGGTCCCCAAATAGAAGAGCTACAAGACAGAACACATGCTTCAAGGGAAACACAGGGCTCCTGTGTTGTCTTACAGTGCTGAGTATTTCATTCATATTAGGCTTCTCTCCCCAATTATAATGAAAGTTCTTTGATGATAAAAATTATTTATTATAGTATTTTGAATCCCCTGCAGCTCCTCAGAGGTGCTGGGTACAGGAAGAAGCTCAGCAGGCCTGCTGATGATTAGGCCTGCATCTTAGGGAATTAACGATATTTTTCTGCATCCAGCCGAACCACCTAGCTGGTTCTATATCCTGGCTTTCCCCAATCCAAACTTATTGATAGAAAGAATATTATTATTTATCTTGTAATGCTGACTCTATTCAAACACATTCTTTTTAAGCACTGAGCTTTGCCCAGAACTTAATTCGCCCCACAGCCATCTAATGAGGTATCATCCCCATAGTGCAGATAAATTTAAAAATGTATTACTAAAACGTGTGTCCAGGGAATAACTGGTAAGTAAAACAAGTACTAAACTATGCTCATGGGTCCACATCCTGACATGCTCTCCCAAAGGGGAAATGTTGTAGTTGCAAATCAAGACCTTTATTTACAGCCTCTAGATCAGGGGTTCCTTAACCCTTTTTGGTCCACAGACCCCTTTACCAGTCAGGTAAAAACCACAGATCCCTTCTCAGAATGTGGCAGCAGATAGTTTTATGACACTCAACTAGCGTCGGGTCTAACTACTTCCATAATTTCGAAGTATGGATGAGCATAAGTGATTTTTCAAGATATGTGACCACTGTAATATGATATGAAATGAATACTACTGTAACTTATCGCATACATTCATAAGTGAAGAAAATGCTGGATTTCAGTTAGAGGTCAGAGAAAATAAAGGTAATAAGTTGATTTTTTTCATGGACCCCTGGTTAAGAACCCCTGCTATAGTATTTAAACCAAAACCCAGTCATAGAAAGTACACCTGGGATGCAGACTCATGGGGGGAAAAATGATGGTGGTTGATTCTGCATGAGCAGTGTGTGAGGCAGTGTGTCCAGCATTAACGTGGACCATCTCATTTACTCCTTAGCACCAATCCTATGAGGCGGATACTCGTATTATGCTCATTTTATCACAGAGCTGGAACTGCCCTTTTTAGTAAGATGGAGTCTCTTTTAATTATCGATCTATATATTAAGAGAATAAAGTCTGAAATTTTGAGCTCTCCACTTTAATGTTCAGCACAACTCGACACACGTTTCCTGAGCACAGCTGCCAGACTCTGAGGAGCAGATGCTAGTGCCAGCTTCAGGAACTCATAATCTGGTAGGGGAGGCAGACTTGTAACTATAACAACATCCTGTCTATTCCTAGTGACAGAACAGAGAGGTTCAAGGTACGTGCAAGCTGAGGCTGAGAGGAAAAAAGAAAGCATGGCTGGAACCTTGGGTAAGGGGTTAGATCCTAAAATGCCTCAAATGCCACGCTAAAAATGCTTGAAATCTTTTCAATGAGGCAGTGGAGTCTTAAATAAAGGACTGAGGCGGATGAGATTGAACTTCAGAAGGATCACACCAGCTACTGAAACACGAATGTGGCTTGGAAGTAGAGGGTAAGGTTTACACCTTCAAGCACCAGTAATACACACCGAGAACTTTATCTTTTTTTACAAAGGCAAAAGAATGAAATCAGTAAAGCAACATTAATCTTTTAAACCCTGCCATAAAATGTAATTGGTGATGGTAAACAAAGAAATGGAAATAAGCAATTTTATGATACTATGTTAAACTCACTAAGAAGGATTAAGGGAGTGACGCTGGGACATTGCTTCATTATTGCTGGTACACTGGCAGGTTTCTGGAAAGCACTACAGCAATATGTAGCAGGAGCCTCAGTAATATTCATATCCTTTGACCCAACCATTTTATTACTAGGACTTTATCCCAATGGAATAATTTTAAAGAAGAAATGTAAAAGTACATGTATGAAGGTGTTCACTAAAGCATTTAACATAAAAGCAAAGAAATAATCCAACAATAGAGAGATGCTGAAATAAAACGACACCACAATATATATGAATCCATATGCAGACATTTAAAAATAAATTGTGAAAGATGCATAGAAACTGGGAGGAAATAAAAATTTATATGACAGTAAATAAAAACAATACGAAAGTGTCTAACTACCATTTACTAACTAGGTAAAACATGCACATGGAAGTTATGGCACAAAACTGAAAATATCTGTGAAGTACCGTGGCATTGTGGGTTACTTTTTAAAGAAAAAACATTACCTCAATGGGAATAATTTCTGAGGAAACTATGACATCATGTAAGGCAGGATCCTCAAACTCGACGCGTATTTGACTTAGACTCTGGAGCAGTTCTAAGTAAGGGGAATCTAAATTGTTCTGTTTCTGCTTCAGTTACTAGATTAAAAGCTCCCTGCAGGCCGGGGCTCCTCATTCATCTTTGACTCCCCCACAGTGCCCACTGCAGAGCTCTGCCACATGTAGAGGTTCAATAAATACCTGCTGAACACGCCAATGCAGGCAATTCTCATGGGAGCTGCTGGCAAGCCGAGGCAGGTGGGAAACAGAAACATAGACAACAGGAAAAAGGGAAGAGGAAGACAGAAAAACAGAAAAGGTCAAGAGAACCAAGGGGCCGTGAGCTGCTACAGGAAGGCCCTGCCCCTGTGCAGCCCAGTGGTCTGCAGGCTCCTCCTTCATAGCAGCTGAAGCAGAGTGCACGCAGCCTCGCGGGAAGGCAGGGCAGGGAAAGCTGACCTTCACCTCAGCCAAGCGCTCGCTCTCTGTATGTATGTGTGACTCCAAAGTTTATGCAAATCCAAAAATGTTAAGGATTAAAACGAAAAAACCTACCATCACATGGGACCTGAAGTGACAAACAGAGCAGCACTTTCCAAACCTTCGCAACTACAGTAAAAAAAAAAATTTTTTTTTCTCCTTGTGTTCCCCCCTCAAATCCTGGTTTCTCTTTTCCTTCCAGCCTTAGTTCTTTGCTACTCATAAGGTGTGTCAATTACCCATCTTATCCCCAGCTAGATCAAAGGAGGTTTGGGAAGTAAGAGGGAATCAGCTCAGAATATTAAGAAAGCCTTTCAAAGCAGATGATAATTTGCTTACAAGTCAGAGGTGCAAAATCAAAGCCGTCTAAAGAAATGAAAGCACATCCTCACATAATTCAATACATAGTAAGGAATATCTTTGAGATCAGGTCATGTAATGCTATTTTCTGAGCTGCAAGCGAATCAGAATCAAAGACACAATAGGTTGATGGAGCATAATATTAAATTTTCAAAGACACTGTATAAATCGCACATTCCTACATTCTGCCAATTAGCATAAAGTTAAACAAGGAAACAGATGACCTAGTGTAAAAAAGTTTATGAAGCCTTAAAAATATTTCATTTTTCCAAAAAAGCCCTAAAACCACAGTGCTCCAAGTACAGCCCAGGGAGAGATGCCTGGTGCCAAGACCCTTTCGTAGTAACGCGAAGACATCGCCTGCCTTCGCTCAGCAATGTCGAATGGCATTGTACAGCAATGCCCCTCTTCTCACTTTTTGTCATGGGAAGATTTTTTTTTTTAATGGTATTTACTTAATGGATTTATTGTTACTTTAAAATGAATTAATAATTTTATATTAGTTTTAATTTCTAATACGGTAAATATCCATAGATATAATCCCATATAAACAAAAGATCTTTGGGATCTTTAATAATTTTGAGAAGGGTGCAGACATCAAAATGGTCGAGACCACTGTCGTGAACCATCCTCTGTACTTAGCCAATGAGACAGTACTCGCTTTCCTACACAGAGAACTTTAGATGCTAAAATACCTTAATAATGGAGCCTGAGCGTTAGGTTTCTTCTTAGCACTCCTGACATAAGAAGAGTTGCACTGGTGATGAAAATTCTCAAACGAAACATCAGTTACACTTTTCACACAATTCAACTTCAATTTAATAAACATTTATTGAAGACCTATGTGCTATATGCATTAGAAAAATATTTTTAGAAGGGGGGTAGGGAGAGTAAAGACATTGTCTGACCTCAACAAACTCTTAATCTTACAGGGCAAATGCAGACAGACATTTTCCAGACACGTCTAATTTGACTTTTCAATAAAAATTTTTCAATGAAATAAATTGTTTAAATTTCATCATCTAATTCTTTCATTTAGCATAAAACTTTTAATTTAACCCTTCTTATCTAGCTCAGGGTCACCATTAGAAATCGTAGTTACTGTCATATACGATAGATGAAGTACTAAACATGGTGAAAACACCTCTCTTTCCGCCTCAACTACTTGAAAACACAAGACTGCAGGCCTTTAACTCGAAGTATATCAGAGGTAACTTCTTAACCCCTCCTAGACCAGGCAGATACGTCTACCTGGGAGCTCTGCTGAAGTTATAGTGCAGGCAGCTGTCTTATTTCTACTGATTTTATACCAACTTTACTACAGGAGGTATGACTAAGTACTGCTTGATGGGTACCCAGCTCTCAGTCCAGGGCAGGAGGAGATGCAGGAGATGTGTCCCTTTCCTACCACACCCAAGTACCAGTCTCCAGGCCACTACCTGCAGCTCCCTTTGCTTTTCTGGACTTCTTTAAAAACATTCAGGAGGAAATACTGAAAACAAAGCAAACTTGAGCTCAACCTAATACAGGATAAAAAAAAATAAAACAATGGCGAGGCTAATGTTTCATAGGCTTACAGGGCTCATGGGACTTTATGAGTATGGAAACAAACAAACAAACAAAAAACAACTTTTAAAAGAGCCCTTAACATCTCTGCAACACTGGCTTAAGAAGAAATTCCTCCATCTTCAACTGATGCACAAAAATGTGGCTAACTTACTGAACTATTTAAAATTTTATCCATCTTATATCATGGACATCAAACCAGACAGATTTTTTCCCCCACTATCCTGGCTGTGAAAAGGTGACCCAATCCTCCACCAACCCCATTAAAATGAAAACCATGTGTACATTCGCTTTGCTGCAACAATGAACGTTTACTAATAAAATTATCTCAAATTTACAGACTTTTATTAGTACACACGTTTTATTTCTTCTAACAATTTTGCCAATTTTACAGCTGAGAAAATAAAACTAAGGAAGTAACTTGACAAAGGCCACACAACACTGGCAAGTAGCATAACCGAGGTTTAATCCACACTTTGGCTTGAACTCCAATGCTCTTCCCAGTATATCAGAGCTGCCTAACCCCATCAACAACTCCCTCTCTCAACTGGACAAGGGGATACGGAGATCTATGTTCCAGCTTCCCAAGAAGTGTTTCTACTACACTGCTCAATGTTTTACAAAACTACATTTTAGTTTCCTTTGGTGGATTTATAATTTTTCAGAGGAAAACAAATTTTACCTTCAGCATTTTTTTATTTGCTGTGTTCTTGCCGCATTCTCTCCTCAGTTGCTCACTCATCGCTTGCAGCTCTCTTCCAAAGTGGATCATTCTTTCTACGGCAGCCTGACTGCCTCCACACAACTGGCGTCTTAACTGACTCGACTCAACCTCTGAAAGCAAACAAACACTTTACTGCCTTGCTGAACGGAGTGCAATGAAGAAATGAACAAGAATTGCTTATGACATAGTGTGTACACTTCATTTAGTAACTACTAAATATTTCATTTGAAGATTCAGATTTACTTTTAATTTAAAATGACGCTTTGCAGTTAAAAGGTACACTTTATCTAGGTCTCAAGAGTCTTGGAATCTAATATCTACCTAGCATGCAGTTTAGAGATGACAAGTTTTGAGCGTCAAGACGTTCCTAGTAGGTCAGGGAAAATTTTAGGAGAAGTTAAGCACAACTCTCTAACTACATTAAATACACACACACAAAAGGGAAAAATGTTAGTAATTGCCTGTTAGGCTGTTTTGACTGACACAGAACAGAGAAGAAGAAAATAATTCCTGGAAACTAATAGAGGCTAAATGATTCCAATAAAAAGCAAAGATGACAACACATTATACTCATTAAAAGGATTAATTACACTACTTTTAGAAAATAATTTTATAGTATATACTTTGATTGAAAACCATCACCAATCAACAATGTAACCATATAAATCACTAATAACATATAAATCACTAAAAATGATGAAAATGAAAATAATGGCTAACATTTATTAAGCACTTAACTTTGTGCTATTAGCTTTCCATAGATTAATTCATTTAATCTCAAAGACCTATGAGATAGCTGCTGTTATACCCATTTTACAGATGAAGAAAGTGAGGCAGAGTACTAACTCGTGCAAGGTCACATAGCTAGTAAGTGACAGCACCAGAATTCAATGCCAGGGAATCTGGCCCTAGAACCCCTGATCTCAACCACTACACTTTAATTACTCTTTTAAAGTCACGGAGCAGGAGTAGCTCAGTGGTCAAGTGCCTGCTTCACATGTACGAGGTCTGGGTTCAATCCCCAAAACCTCCTTTAAAAAAAAAAAAAAGAAAAGAAAAAGAAAAAGTGAAGGCTGCTGGTATCAAGTAGAGTAAACCTACACTGCTTTATTCTTTAAACTCCTTTCTTGAAAAAAGTTATTATACAATGGAACACATAATCCTCAACAAGATGGTAATATAAACAGTAAAATAATCTTGCATTTATAAAATAGTACGATTTCTTACATATGCTCTAACAATCTGAATAAATACCTTTTAACCTCAAATATACTAAGAAATCTAATGTTGCCATGGAATTGTGACTAATAATTCATAAGCGTCAATATTTTTTGTTCTGCAATTGATGGATTCGTTTGCTGATGGCTTAACTTTATGTACAATTTACTACGTAAGTTGTCAACAAAGTAAAATTATACATGTTGTGATAACTCTGAGTCACATAACTTTAGGCCGGGGAGGTCATACTTCTACTTTGGTACCTACAATGTCTAGGCCCTGGATATGGATGTCACACGTTTGTATTATGTGAAGTTAAATTCTGTTGGATGAGAAGCTATAAAATCATCTCTACCCATTTGGCCTTACTGGTCAAATTGAAGTAAGTGTAAAAACTTTTCATTTCTCCAACCTTCAAATCCCTAAATGCTCAACACTAATAAGTCAGTACTGCTGCATTAATCGAAGGATTAAAGTTGAGCCTTATCAGCAAAGAAAAACGTCTGGCACTTAACTTTAGAAGGTACTGAAAAGTAACCCTCTCTATTCTTTCTAGCAACCCACTGTCTCAAGGCAAGTTGAAGAGAAGTAATATTTATCACTGTCAGTTCCTATGGCACATACATCTTAAATTTGGTTTATGCTCATCAGCTGTGGATCAGTACAAGTAAAAACATAACCTTGCAGCCATCATTGTGTTATTAAAAATATAAGAAATATCACTGCAGACCCATTTCGGTGTCACAATCTTCCATTTCGTGGTCATGTTTAGAGCTACCATTTAGGAAACCATTGGATGAAGTTTCGCCAACTCCATTGGAGTAGTGATCTGTTTCCATGTCTACATCATTACTGAAAACGAGAAAACAAACCTAATTTTAGAATATTATACTTGCAGCTTAGTTTAAAATAAATTATTACTCAACTACATAGCCTACTTATAAACTGACTTCATAAGGCAATAGCAATCTGCAAAAAAAGGTATTTAGTTAGAACTCAAATGTAGTCAAAGCCAAATATGTAGCTGACTTTGAACAAATCTGTACCCTCAGAGATAAGGGAGAATAAAGTACATGTACGAAATGGAGTGGTTTTTTATGACTTTACATTAATATGGAGAGATCATCCTTTGGCTCAATAGTCCTATTTCAAACCTAGAATTGCACTTGATTCTTTATTAATCAACTCTTGCCCCAGCATTCACTTCCAGCCTGTAAGGGGAAAACCTTACTCTTTAAAGAAACAAAACGAATAAATCTGGAACCCACTCCTAGAACCCACATCACTTCTTTCCTGCCCTTACAGTATTCAACCCACTAATATATTATGCTGCTTTAATAGTGTTGACATTTTGGCATTTGCCCTTACACTTAAAAATATATCCCTCTCAAAGGTAAATAATAATCTTAAAAAAAAATTTTACAACTTCTCAGTCTTATCCTCTCATACTTTTTCAGCACTCAGTACTATTTCTATTTAAGCAGCTTTAGCTAAAGGTTTTCATGTACTGCTGAATGTTAATTTTCAAGTGTGCTCCAGTTTTCACTCATTTCATTTACTGAATGAACACCTATGTGTCAACAACTATTCAAGCTGTCAATATATGCCCTTCAGCCCCAACCACACTCTTACAAGCAATGATAAGTATCTAATCTTTAAGATTTCTTCTATGAAGAGCTAAGTAATGATGATATAACCCAGAAGCAAATGCTTCACGAACATTTAGGAAATGTTGAAATAAAAATGATCTTTTCTTATGAAAGCAATGTATATTCACTGTAGGAAAAAACAAACAAACATTGGATAGAGACTAGCATAAAAAACACACTATGCATAATGCCACCAGAGGTGACCACTGGTTAGCACCTTGCATGTGGGAAGCGTGTGCAGATCCACTTCTGTTAGTAAAATCTGAAAATCCTGGGGAGAAAGGAGTAGCCTTAGGACTACAAGGCCACTTCTTCAGTCAGAAGAGCTTGCTTACTATTTTCAGAAACTTTGAGAATTGATAAGAAAAACCAAACTTCTGAAAATAATATTTAATAGAAATTCTTGAGATCATAGCTTTTAATGGTCTCGTGAACTGCTAACCCTTTTGTGGGAAATAGAGTATTTGAACAGCGTTCATTCACCCAGCACGCACCTCAGAGCTGCTGAGGCATGCACCATGCCAGACGCTAAGGCTGTAACAATGCAACAGCCTCTGCCTTCCAGGAGCTGACAGCCTCTTAAAAAGCCAACCACGTTCTCCTCCTACAGAGTGAACGGCACTGGGACGAAAGTTCAGCATGAGGGGCAATGCAACATATGATCCAATTGTTTGGGAGGGCTGTAAATCAAGGGAAACATCCTGGCAGAGGTGACATGTGAACCGAGTTTTGCAGCTTGGACAGAAGTTAGGATGGAGGTAAGGGAGGGCGGGAAGAAGAGCATTTCAGATGGTGAGAGGTGTATGGAAAATCCTCAAGTTTAGAATTAAGCCAGAGATCCTAGGAACGAGTCTCAGCACTGCAACTTACTAGCCACTAGTTACTGACTCTAAGAAAAAGTCATTTGTTTTTCTGATATTCAGATCTACATCTGTAAAATGGTTTTAATAGTTAACACCATCTCTGCTAACTTCACAATATTATTTTAAGGAAAGCCATCAACTATAAAGCAGCTGTTATTGTTTAAAGTTCAGTTAACTAAAACCTTACTTGCTTCCCCTTCTATCCTGTATGCAAAGGAAGATACTGTGGCATCAACCCTTTCCGTTAAGCTTGTTTCCCTGAACTCAGGTAATAATCGGTCTCTTTAGCAACTTCCTACCACAAAGAGAGTATTTAAGAGAAAAACCCATGAGGTGACTGCAATCCTACCCTCAATCAATGACAGAACTTTTTAACAATGATAAAGCATCATGAGGTATGATAAAATACTGAAGGCTTAGCTTTACAAGTTTTCCATACATAGTTGTTTTTTTTTACCGTAATAGTCTAATTTTACCTTTTCTAGTGTGTTATCTCTACTGTGAAAGACTTCCCTGAACAACTCAGTAAAAGATGGTCACTTTTTCTGCTGCTCTCACACCACTTCCATGGATCACCATTATAACCTTCATCACACACCATTACTTCAGTAGATCTTTGTCACCTGTAACAGGTAACCTAGAAATTTTGATTCATTTCCAAATCTGAAAATACAGATTTTTACATAGACTCCTTTCTCTAGAACCATATTCCCATCAAGATTCCATGCTGAAAGTTATCCACCTTTTCATCTTTCAGTAAGTTTCTCTCTTTCGATAGAAAATTTTGCACTGAGCAGAACGCTCCCTGAAAATGCAGAGCAAATAGGGCCAAACCACTGACAAACTGGTATGTCTATCCACTATTTTTATGGGGAGAAAAGTTCTTTCATTAGTCCTGAGCCAAACTGAGTCAGCTGCTTAGTGGTTTGGGCAGGCCATTCACAAGAACTTGCTCTTGCGTACTAGTATTCAGAGAAGTTCCATCGAATTATTCCACTTCACAAACAGTAAAACCTGAGCACGGCAAGGCTCCTAGTATACCGATTTCAGTGTCTCTTCTCTCAAAGCTCCTCCAAGTCAGAAACCATGTCATAGTCGCCTTTGTATCCTAAGTGCCTAGCAGAATGACTGACACCCAAAAGGTCCTCAATGTGAGTTTACTAAATGGCTTAACCATCTGCTATATGCAAGCTACTTAGGGAAAGGCTTTCAAGAAAACATCTTTATAAAGCTAGCAAGTTGGAACTCAGAAAACATTCTACACTTAAAAACAAAAAACCCCACATAGAGTAAAGAGTTATAAATGAATCTTATATTAACATGAGCGTTAAATACACAATTGTGACTTAATCTGGAAACATAACAAATAGTATTTGTGTGACCACCCACCTGCGTAGGTTCTCTGGTTGGCAAGAAGACTAGAGCCCTAATTTGTCCCATTAGAAGGAAGAGGGTATGTAGAGGCAGTGTACACGGGGAAAATGAAAAGCTCTGGAGAAACATTTTTCCTACTATTTTATTCTCAGGGGCCTTGGGAACTCCAAAACCCTCACTATGGGCCATGTAATTTGAAATTATTAACAATGATGATACCTACAGTTAGGCTGCTTACACTAATGCAAATGCTAGGGAAATCACTTACCTGAAGTTATTAACTTGCTGTGATCTTGACATATTTATACTGTTCAGTTCCGGTACATTCAAATTGGGCGGCTGGTGTTTACTATGGCAGTATGACTGGTGGGCTTTATTTGATATTACACCATTACTACAACTTTCAAAACCTGAAAAAAGAAGAAAAAGATACCACATGGAAATAGAAACAAACACTAATTTAGTGATTAGATTGTAAACAACGTCCTCATATTCTGATTTTGTATGTGAGACTCTTATAATGTAGGAGAACCAACAGACCGTATACGTCGCATCTCCCGTAACATTGATGGAAGGCTTAACTCTGGATCTTGCGTAACTCTTACAATACCCCTTTGAGGGCAGAATTATCAGCGATCCTGTTTTATATATGACTACACTGAGGCTCAGAGAATTTATGATCAGATTTGAATTGTAAAAAGATTACCTGGGTCTAAGCATGGAGGAAAGTAATATGGAGGCCAGTTAGGTAGGCAGTGCAGTAAGCCAGGCAAGTGGTGATGGTCTTGGATTATGGCAGTGGGAAGAAAAGAGACTTGAAGGATACGGAGGAAAGACTGACACGTGACTGCTAGGAAGTAGATGAGTCACAGTCAAGTTAAAAGGCTACAATTACTCAAGGGTTTTTGGGCTTTGGGTGACTAGGTAGACAGTCATACCACTACCAAGATGGGGAATTCAGGAAAAGCTCTGGGGAAAGATGAAGACTTGCTTTAGCCATGCCAAGCCTGAAGGGGCTGTATGTTTACAAGGTGGTGGCTAATGACAGAGATGTGGGGATCATGTGCAGGTACAGAATGGTAATGCAAACACAGGCAGGGGTGCAGAAAGCGCATATACTGACTGAGTATAAGCAAAGCCTCACTGAACTCTATGAAAAGAAAGAAAACAGTATCTGATTTCTGTTTTAGAAAATAAATGTACAGAAGAAAGATCAACACCTTGGAAAACACAGAATTAGAGAGAGAAGCAAAGAAAGAAGACTGAAAAGAAAATGAAATAAACCCATGAAGTGTTACCACAAAACCTTAGAAAGTTAAGAATTTTAAGAAAGAGAAAACCAAAAGCCAGAGAGAGTAAAACTACTGAGCTGAGAAAGGGAAAGGAGAAAATGAACCAGGTAGAGCGGACTCATGCAAGAAGCTTGATTGGGAAAGAATGGAGAGAGAGAGAAAGGCAGCCAGCTAGCTATGGTGATACATGGCATAAGGTATCACAGCCAGATCACCTTTACATTACACTTTCTTAAAACACAATTATCTTCTCATTATAAAATTATCAATGATTTTATTTCTAGAGACAACTCAAACTGAATGTTTATGAAGATCTGCTAATAACCTATCGCCAGAAACAGCTGTTCTTTGTTACTTTCTAGATCTGATGACACGTGAATCTGATCCACCTTCAATTTTTCATCCAGCATATCTTGAGACCAAGTATACATATTTGTAAGGCAGCTACCCAGAAAATGTCCACATGGAAAACAAAAAAGACAGTAAAAATTAAAGATAACCTCATAAGACTGAATCTCACCAGAAAAATGTGTTGTACTTCCTTTGCCTGACGCTAAATTGTGGATATTTATTCCATGGCTGGGGCTCATACTTGGACTACTAAAAGGTCGAGGACTAACAGGATAACTGTCTTGAGATTTTGGACTTCGGCCTCCCAAACATCGTACTTCACTATCTGTACCATTCACCATTTCTATAAACTGACGTACTCTAAAGAGAAAAGAAAAGTTTACTTAGACATAGTCTTCAAATGGCCTTTTATTTATTTAATAGCAACAGATTTCTGAAATGAAGTATTTTAAGAACTTGTTTTTAATCAGTAAGTTTGGTCTTTAAATAGTAAGCTAAAAATGCTAAATACAGTTTCAAATACTGTATTTCCTTAGGAATAAATTTTAAAATTTCCAGAAAAATTAGAACATAATGCAAAAGACACTACAATAATTTTGTTTCCTTTAATCAAGATTCACTTGAAAAAATGAAAATCTATCTGTGGCTGTAACAAAGAAAATTTAAATGGGCCTTATTTTAGCCAAAAATAATTTTATCAAAAAAGATAGTTGCACCTGGTAGCAAATCAAATAGTACCTAAGCACCTGATGGACTTTTATGTCCACATGATATACAGCAAAGCCTCCCCTCTCCTCTCAATCAAAATAGGCCTCATTTTAACTTTTACGCTAAAGTAAAACAATTCTTACATTTGGGCTTCTGTTGCTTTAAGAGTTAAAATCTTAGAAATAACAAAAAAAGGAAAAAAAGAAAAAAAAAAAAAAAAGTTGAAATCTTAAGCTTAGTAACACCTGCCTTTTAAAATAACAGATTCATTAAAGACCAATTTAAAAATGTGAAGCAGACTTACTCTAAGGCACATTTTAGAGAGAATAAATTTTTACCCATCTTCTAAATAAAAGTTTCACATTTCTAAGGAGACACAGAATAAAAGAGCAAACACAAAGCAAAAGATGCCATGTGCTTATAATATTCAACATAAAAGTGTTTTATAACCTTAAATATGCATATTACAACATTATATGTAAATGTCTGAAACAAAGTAAAACAAAAACTATGAAAGCATAAGAATGAATTTGGTTTTATATAACACATATGATAAATATATATAATAAATAAAAAAACTCACTTCAATGTGAAAAGGAGATTAGGATTTCTTTCAAGTAAGCTTGGGTATAACTGTTGTGTTGTTTCAATGGCTTCTCCCATTCTTCCTGCTAACACCAATTTCTGAATTCCTACTCAGAAAAAAGAAAGCAAGAGATTACCATTTGAAAAGTAAAAACATAAACCTAGTAGCTATTAAAAAGCCACAAACTAAAAGACAGGGTGTGTGTGTGTGTGTGTGTGTGTTTGTGTGTGTGTGTATTCACACACACCTGTTAAGCAATACTGAAGTTTCCAAACACTAAGATTTAAAAGACTATAAAAGATTAAAGAAATAATATGCAAACCGTTTTTATCAAATATGATGACCTTTTGAACCAGGATTAAAAGAATGTTAGCTTTTGAGTAAAATTTGAAATCAACATCCACTGAGCAGTGTGTCAAACACTTGTTAAATTAGATGAGGATACAGAGTGATCATCTCTATTCGTCAGAGCTTATAATGTAGCGAGAAAGACAAATGTATAGCTACAACTCAATGTAGTAAGTGCTATTGTAGCAGCTTGAGCTACAAAAAATTGCTCTCAGTCATCATGGTTTTATTCATCATGTTTTGTTTTGGTCCAACCACCCTGATGGACTAACAGCACCAATTTTAGGATGGCTAGCTGTAGGGCAGCTATCATGTGGACTTGCCCTTGTTAGAACAGGCCCTATAGCTCTGGCCACATGAGCACTGAGTCCCAAGCAATAAATACTTATGATCAATACTATTTTAAACTTAGAGAGCAATTTAAATGTAAAGAATTCAAATTTTGTTCATATATTATCTTTGCTATCTACTGAGGACTACTTTACTATGGAAAAAAAAAAACCTTTTTGTAAAATGTTTACTTCCTAAAAGCACAAGAAAACATTTTTTATTTTAAGAAAAATGGTAAAAACATTTCTTACAAAAAGATTCTCCAAAATTCTCTCTCTCTAATTCCAGAACTCTAACACAGTCCTATGTGATTTTCTTTAAAAGTTGATCTTTAAGAGTTTGGTTTTATATAACACACATATTTTCAAAGAGTCAATGAAAAGCAATTTCAGAGGCATCAATTTTAAATTAATAGATTTGAAACATTTTTAATTTAAAAAAGGAAATTTCGAAAAAATGAAGTGCCCAAACCTAAAATCTGAAAATGAGTGTTAGCCATGCACCACAGGATCCTTACTTTGTCTATTCTTAATGGAAGCTAATTCTTCTAGTACAGTCTGGTCTGTAGATCTGGCAAAGGCCTCTGCTGTGGCACAGTACCCATGGTGGACTAAATAAGATGAAACCATTCTTAAAATTAAAAAAAGAAACACATGTTTTAGTCAAGCAAATACATGTTTCATACTACAATTTATATAAACAAGTTCTGCACTGGTGTTACAAAACCCACCTACTTCCTTGAACTAAAAGAGAAAAATTTACTTAGACATAATCTTCAAATGGCCTTTTACTTATTTAATAGCAACAGATTTCTGAAATGAAGTATTTTAAGAACTTGTTTTTATCAATAAGCTTGGTCTTTAGATAGTAAGCTAAAAATACTATATACAGTTTCAAACACTGTATTTCTTAAGAATAAATTTAAAATTTTCCAGAAAAATTAGAGTATAATGCAAAAGACACTACAATAATTTTCTTTCCTTTAATCAAGATTTACCCGAAAAAATGAAAATCTATCTGTGGCTGTAATAAAATTTAAATAGGCCTCATTTTAGCCAAAAATAGTTTTATCAAAATAATATCTGCACTTGGTAGCAAATCTTCTCTATCTCCAACACACTTTAAGAACCTCAACTTAATCAGTTTGTTCCATTTGTTTAGTATTTCCAAAAAGATACTGCAAATGCTATGTCGATACTATTCTCCCCAAAATAAATATTATTAAAGAATCCAGGACATCAATGGTACTTTCTCTGATTCTTGGCACCCCTTTACCCTTAAGTTTTTTCCTATTTATTTCCCATCCTTATATTCAATTTTACCAGCCATAACTTTTCATCATTATCATACGATTTACCCCAGAAAAGAATTTGCATTTTGAAGAATAAAACCATCTAAAAAGAGCAGATTAATTCTTTGTGTTCCAGAGTTCAACCACTTTCTTTACCCACTATTTAAATGAGATGAAATAAAGTGTGAACAGAAGAAAGACCAATGAGACCCCAGTGAGAAACTCTTCCAGAGCAAAGTCTACGGGGTAGTAACACCAATGGATCGGAGACAGCCTTCTAATCTAAACCAATTAGTAAGGTTTTGCACAAGGAGGATAATTACTCAAATATGATGACTTACATATGAACAGCATTCATACACTTCCAGAGCACAAGTTTATTAAAAAGCCACCAAGTGGCCAAAACATAGATTTGCATCTACTTATAAAATATAGTTAGAAAACTATTGAGCCATCAATATCTAAGCCAAATATTCAACTCTTAAACTTGCCTCTGCCTGGCACTATGTAAGGGCCTAAGGCATCTATAAGTAAGAAAATGGCAGGGGCAGTGGTTCACCAGGAAAGACGGGAGTAAAGGAGAAAAAACCTCTAGAAACAGATTTTCCACTTTATTTCATCCAGTCATTCAAATGAAATTAAACTGGCCTCTCAGGAGGCCATAGTGAGCATCAATTTTTTGGAGGACGGGGAAGAGGGCCTCAATGAACTATGCCTATAAGATTAGGATAAAGAGTGTTTCCTCTGCTACTATCTATTATTATCCTGGCACGATGCTCGGTGGCAATCATTTTTGGAGGACTAAAGGAGAGCACTCCAACTTAGCTCTAATTCATGCCAACTATGGGATTTTGAATAAGGGTTCTCTATTCTTTCAACAGTTCTGGACCAAGATACTAGTGTCAAGGCTCTGTAATACCAGATGATAACTCTAGGCAAGAAGCTGTTTTCAGGAAAGCGGATGTGGCTCAAGTGGTTGGGCATCCGTCTACCATATGGAAGGGCCCGGGTTTGATCCCTGGGACATCTGGTAAAATAAAAAAAATTTAAAAAAAGACGAGCAGGCAAGCCGGGGTCACGCGAATGCGCAGCGAGCCACGCAGCAAGATGATGACGCAACAAAAGAGAGCCGCGGGCGAGAGCCAAGGCGAGATGCACTAGAAACCAGGAACTGAGGTGGCGCAAGTGACAGGGTGCCTCTCTCCCACATTGGAGGTCCCTAGGATCAAATCCTGGTAAAGCCAGGAGGAGGAAAATGAGAAGAGAAGGCAAGAAAGAGGCACAGACAGCAGGCGGGACACACACACACACACACACACACTCATAGAACTGTAAACCAAAAAAGAAAAAATTATTAAAAAAAAAAAAAAAATCTATTTTCAGAATCATCACGTCTTTCAATCTCCATCCCCTCTAAAAAATACACAGGATTTTCTTAGATTTTTAAATTTAAGAATGGTAAAAGCAACCATACAGATATATAAGATGAATTGTGTGGCATCTGAAACTTTTTCCTATTTTCCTGGGCTAGATTACAATAGTGATGATGACTTTTTAAACTTAATGGTATTTATTTAATTTTTACCTCTATACTATATCAAGCTTTAAGAGCTACCATTTAAGTATATCATGATGACATCTGGGTGTCATATCTAGCCTTTCAGCAAAGGTACAGTCTATAAGGTTGACTGCCATAGGAATTCTATTTTCCTGCTGGCTTCCATAATGAAATTCTACTTTAGTTAAATAAAAAATTAAAAAAAAAAAAGTTTCGTAGTAAAACAGGTTGAAATTTTTGGTAAAGAAGGAGTTGAGATAAAAGTTTTTCATTTTATAGTACCTTTATCTGACCTCATTTTCTGCTCTGCTGCAGGCCATCCTTCACCACTGTTATTACTGAACCCTAATGATTTATCCTGCATTTCGGAACCTAATTCCATTTTCACTGCTCCTTAGTCTTCATTCCCTTTACCTTCTCTTAAATGTCTAATAATAACATATACAAGTAAGGAGCATTAAAATTAATTAGTAAGAGATTTTTAAATTCTTTAAGCTAGAGGCTTTGGGTCACATTCTTATTTAGAATGGGGGGCAATTATAATCTTCCTGAATCTACATGCTAAATTCCTGAAATGCAAAACGTATATATCAAGTCTGAATTCTAATACATAAGGTATACCATTATTTTGATGCTTACTCTTACCAATCAACAACTTCTCTCATAAATATTTGATCTACTACTGAACCACAGAGCGAAATTCTACCTAAAACTACAGATCCTAAATTATACTCTAGATTATCAATCTGAATTTACCTTTTGCATGAACATTAACAACAATTGAATCAAGTAACCTACGGAAATCACTAAATCCTATCACTAATAGGAATTGCAAAGGGATTAATCTAATCTAAGCGACCTAGTGTCACTCTATTTCCTCTATCAAATTAATGTCAGACAAATACAATTCTGTATGCATGCCTCCAAAGCAAACACTGCTTTTAATTTTGTTTAAATAGTTGGGAGTAAATTACTTTTTGTAGAGATTTAAATATACGTTAAAATTATAAGTATCATCAAAAGCTTCCACAAATACCAAAATAATAAAATGTTTAACAAAGAGATACTTTTTTTTAATAATGTCAATCCAAACTTCTTTGTTCTTACTTTTGTATCATGGTCTGCCACTCTCCTTCTCTATCTCCAATAGGAAATCGGTCTATCTGTGCCTGTATTTTGGTTCTCCACTCTCGCATGTAGTCTTCAATATCAAACACAAATGGATGTTGCCCAAAATTGGCATCGACTACTTCTCCTGGTGTCTGAAGCCCCACAGTAGGATACAAATTTGGCTGAAAGACAATGTATTTCATTAAATGTCTATCCCTTCTATGTTAAGACATTCTTTCTTTCAAATGCTATCTTTAAAAGAACTGAAGTACAAATTTATTTAATGAATATTTTAAAATCCCAATCAAAATATAAGTCTAAAAACTGATTTAAAATATGTTATATGTTGGATGAGAAATATCACTTCCTGGAATCTAACCATCAAGAAAACATACAAAACAGATGACCTAAGTCATGTGTTTTATTTATTCAGGGATCATGCTGTATTATACATTGTGGCATTATACTTCTAATATGTGAAGATACAATTCCTGCTTTAAGAATATGTCACAATGTAGTTACAGAGATTCAAGTATAAGCACATAATTCAGGTTTATCACTGCTTTTATATTTTATAGAAAGTGCATGTTAAAATTTAAAAGAATGTCTATCAATAGACATTCATCAAATCTATGATTTCAATAATTATAGGTTAGATATACCATCATTTTATGGCTAAGAAAAAGCAATGCCAATTAAATTGTCAACCCACAGATTCTAAGATGCAAATATGAAAACCTGTGCATCTTAGAATTGATAAAACTGTAGTATTACATTCATACAATAAGATATAAAACAAGCAAAAAAAAAAAAAAGTAAAAAATTTTGTATGCTGACACAGAAGGATGCTCAATACACATTACTAAATGAAAAAAGCAATCTACAAGAATAGTATATATACTTTGAGCCTATCTTTTTTGTAAATATATAAATAGCAGACATATAAATAAAGGCTGACATGTTTAGAAATAAGTCTGGAAGGATATACACTCAAGTTAAAACAGCTATCATATCTAAAGAGGCTGGATTATGAAGAACTCCTCTTTGTGTATTTCTGTATTTATAAACATTTATTATTTGAATATTTAACACTATATGTATTACTTCTGTAATCAGAGATTAAAAAAAACTTGAAATAGTATTCAGTTTTGGCTTATTGAAAAGTAATTAAGTATAATTTTTATAACATTTATTCAACCTTAAAACTGGAGAATTTGGGGAAAGGGGATTAAGGACATAGTTCTTAAGATGCGGGATTATAGATGTTTAAAAATATAATGGCCTTTTAAAAGGTACAATTGTGCAACCATAACCACTAATTTTAGAGCATTTTCATCACCCCAAACAGAAACCCCATAACCGTTAGCAGTCACTCCACTTTCTCCCCCTCCCTCAAGCCCCGACAACCAGTAATCTACTTTCTGCCCCTATGGATGTGCCTGTTCGGGACATTTCATAGAAATAAAATCATACAATATATGGTTGTTCCTGTTTTTTTTAATATATGGTTTTTTGTGACTGGTTTCTTTCATTTAGAATAGTGTTTTCAAGGTTCATCCATGTTGTAGCATGTATCTAGATTATAGATTTATATGAAATAATATTTTCCAGGAAAATCTAAATTAAAAAAAAAAAAAAAAAAAAAAAAAAAAAAAAAAAAAAAAAGCACTCTTGCCTATGCACAACTAGACAAAGAAAATGTAAATTATTTATGAAAAGAATAGAAAAATAGATATCGTTTCTATTAACCTATGGAAGAAAGAGATACTAAAATTATTTTCAATCTACAAACTGTTCAAAAGCTAAATTTACATAATGAAATTCATATTCTCAGAGCACAGTTCTGTTTTATTATATCTGTAAGATTTCTTCTAATGAAAACAAAAGCAAATAATGGCTCTATGAAGCAGTAGGCTTCAAGTCAGCATAGAGAGCTGGGAAGTAGCATCATTTTAAATGAGAACAGCTACTAAACCAAAGGAATTTACCTAATGCCAAACTGAATTATTAGCCTATAGATAAAGACATTTCTTGAACTGGTGAGGTAAACTGAGGAAGAAAAACTGTTTTTAAAAAGATCTAAGGTTTTCAGAGCTTTATAAACACCCTAAAACTGTTCCAAGATAGCTGCAGTGCAGTCTAGGTAGATTGGTTTCTCTGCAAATATACTTTCTCCCAGGATTCAGTGCTGCAACTGGCTAGTGAGATCACAGGTACAGAACACACAAACACTAGCTTGGTAGTTCCTTTAAGGAGGAGACACTAACTTTTTCCTCCCTTTTTAAGTCGAAGAAACTACATGCCTGTGGAAGCCCTAGACTGCAGTCATAAAAATGAAAAACTCTCAGAACCAGTGCATTAAAAGGAAACGTTAACAGCCATCATGCCAACCACCTTACCCACTATTGCAAAGTTGAATTATCACCATTGGTTAATTATAGACAAGGGAAAAAAACATAACTGGTGATTCAAAAGTGGGGCAGAAAATAATTAGAAGGCAGCACAGAAATAGTCATTGTGTCTACTACCAAATAGGCCTTTTCCACCAAATGATCACCACTATCTACCAATGAGAAACAAAAACAAAAAAGGGCTCACTCTGACAAGGTGGTTTACATGCTTAGCGCCACCGAGACAGAGGGAGAGAGGGGGTAAGGGTGCGCATTCGAGGAAAACAGCCACTCAGCCATTTAACCAACTCCAAATAAAACTGCTGCCACCAAAGCCTCTGAAATGGTCACAGACCACATGAACCCACCCACCAGCACCTGCATCTACATATTCTTACTCCACTTGTCATCACAGATAGTCTCGTCAAAAGCTGACCCCACACACACAGATGCATGATCCCATCCCCACTTATGCATTCCAGGATATGATCACTATGCTACTTCTCCTCAACAGTTTTTTTTTTACATCTTTTCTGCCTGCTACTGAATCATTCCATCTGCAAATATCCTGCTAACTTTCCTAACTTTTAAAGAATCTTCTACTGCCCCCACTTCCACCACCATTGTTTTTACTCCCCAATGTGGTCAAAGTCCTCCACAGTTGTCCACAACCTATCATTTCCCTCTTACTGCTTTCTCTTGCCCTCTCCCATCTGGATTTCTCCATCACTCTGGTGAAACGTTCTTGTCAAGGCCATGAACAACCTCTACCCTGCTGAAGACAATGGTAGATTCTTGGTCCTTATTTATCGGAGGTGCCAGTGGTATTTGAAACAAGTGATCACTCTTTCCTCTGTGATCTGTCTTCTTGGCTTGGCCTCCAGGTCACCCAATTCTTGGTCTTCCTCCCACTTCACTGATTGCTCCTTCCTGATTTTCCTTTGCTCTCACATCTGGCACACCCCAGGACTCCGTCCTTGGTCCACTTGTCTTCTCTGCTTACACGCCTCCTTGTTGATCTCATCCAGTCTGAGGACTTTAAATAACACCTCAATGCTAATGACTCCCAGCCCAGGGCTCTTGAATTCCAGACTTGTACATCCCAACTACCTACCTGACAACTCCTTTACCGCATCCAAAACTGAACTCATCTTCCCACTCAAAACTTGCTCCACCTCTAACCTTGTCCTTATCAGCAACTGACATCTCCATTCTGTCAATTCTTCAGGTCAAAAATCTTGAAGGCAGATTTTCTCACATTTCCATATCCAATCCACTAGCAAATTTTGTTTCTGAGTTGGACTTTTTAAAATTTACTTTTCAAAAAATCAAAGTTATTTTTTTTCCCCAGGATTTTCTTCAGGAATATCAATAATCTATAGATTAGGTTTCTATTCTCGGCCTCTAAATCTTCCATCATCTCTATCAAAAGATTACTTTTTGGACCCACCCATCTCACCTGCCTGCGGCAACTCGGGCTGCAGGCCGTAGGGGTGGCCCTGGGCTGCCCGCGGACCGGCCCTACCTGATCCTGGGCTTGCAGGTGTAGCCCCAGCATCCTCCCTTCCGATCCTCCTTTCCATCTTCACGCCCCTAAGAGCACACATTCGGGATCCCTACATTTGACACCTGTTTCCTCGCTCATGCCCAAAATGGGAGGCTTCCAGGGCACGCGTGTCAGCATTGGGCACAAGTGCGGAGAGACCACGGTCATTCCAGGCCGAGGGAGGCAGACACCCGCCCAGAACCATGCTGGATGCCTTATCCGCCATGCAGACCCGGGCGCCTGCAGCCAGCCAATGCCCAAGCATTTGGACCTCCGCAGATTGAGCAACCTGCCCAATACTGTAGGAGACTAGAATGTAGCAACTTTCTGAGCCCAAGACTTGAAGACTCATTGAGCAGCTAAGCTGACCCAAGCCTCTTTCACACGTGGACAAGGCCACATCACAGAGACTGGCTGTCCAAAGGCCAGCTGGAGCAGTGCTGCCATGCCAAGTCCTTTCCCTACCCATTGTGCTCTCCCTGCTCAGCTGCTCCCCTCTCCTTGTCCACTTCAACCCTCAAGGACCCACTAGGCAAAAGGACTGGGACTTCCTCCAGGGAAGTTTCTCACCAAACAGAGGCAGCTTAGAGAGCAGCTTCCGGACCCCACTGGGGGGATGGTGTCCCCTGTTCTTCAAGCACCTAAAATACACTCCCTCTTCCAAGCTGCTTCCATAATTTGTATGGAACAGAAATGCCAGCATGAACTTAAACAAGCCCAATGAACATTTATCAAAAAGTGTGGCAGAAGTGAGAAAGTTCAAACTCAGTTCTAGAGGCTGAGGAAGTGGTCTGGTTCTTCCTTCCCATTTCCAAAGCAAGAAAAAAAGAAGCACTCAACACCAAAAGTACCCCTGCTCCCTCCCCATGTCCCACCTGCTCCACCTATGCAGAGCCACAGGACCAGAAAAACAGATGCACTTTTTAACATCTCTGAAACTGGGGTGCATATGGAATACTCTAACTGATGGCATCTTAAAAGCATTATTGGTCAGGCAGCTGCCAAGAGATAGCGGTCACTGCCTGCACATGGGTGAATGTGTTAAAGAATGAGCTCACTGAAAAACGGTGGGACTTCATTGTTTTTCCTGGTAAAATAGCAAAGATATTTTAGTTAACAAGCTGCTTAAGGACCAACTGAGAAAGGAATATCAGAATCTTGGTTGTTGTCACAAAATCTTTGGTTAATACCGTCTGGTAATATTAAGAAAGTGACAGCATCAAAACATGCATAATGCCTTCAGCAGCTTGGAAGAAAACTCCGAGACATAATGAAGAACTGTCCAGAAATTTTGCCTCACCAGCATTCTTGATGGCCTAGAAGACAGTATCAAATAGAAAACCACAGGTAACAACTTTAAAAAGTAGCTTATATAAGGTTGGATTAGAATATGAATTAGTTTGGGAAATACTTTAATCAATTTATATTGCTTAGTTCATCCTTTTCAGTGTGCAACAAGTGATTTTAAAAAACAATCTATGTCTAAATCACCCTAAGATGATTCAGTAAGAAAAAAATGAAAATTCTAAGTGATAAGAAAACACTGTCCCAGTGTTATATAATGATACGTATCACAACTGACAGTGTCTTAGAGTTGCTAAACAAGGCATCTAAAATGAGACCTCTTTGCACATCTCTCACCTGAATTTCTGCAATAGGCTCCCCACGGGTCTTCTTGCTTCTCCCCTTGCTCTGCCACAGTCTATTTTTCAACCCAGCAGTCAGAGTGATCTTTTAAAAACTGAAGCCGTATCATGACAACTAAAACTCTGCAGTGTCTTTGTACTTCACGCAGAGTAAATTCCCAAGTCCTTACAGGTCCCACAAGGTCTAGATGATAAGAGTCTACTCCCCATGACCTACATCCCCTACTCCTCTCCAGCCACAAACAGGTGGGTCCTCTCCTTGGTGCCTTTGCTCTAACGGTTCCCTGTGCCTGAACATTCCCTTACAAAGCCACGTGACCAGGTGGCTCTCCCATGCTTATTTTTTCTCTCACTCCTACCTGTATAGCCCCATGTCCTGCATTTGGCCCTCCCATGCTTATTTTTTCTCTTTCCAAAGTATTTAAAACCTTCTAAAACATGTTATAATTTATTTATTTTTAATGTATTTTTTATTATCTCACTCCTCCAGCTTCAATACTATAAACTCTAAGATGATGGGCATCTTTGTCTGTTTTGTTCAATGATGTATTCCAAGCGCAGAACCTGCCACACGGCAGATACTCAATATACTTGGGACAGATAAATAAATGCATGACTAGAATTGCAGTACAGTCCCTTGCTGAAAAGGCCAATGATGCTAAGTAAACACATTTTGAATGAATGCATAGTGACATTAAAAAATGCATATTAAGTAATCACTCTAATTGTTTTAGCTACAACAAAATTCCCTTGTGCCAATGGATCCAGTGCAATTTCTGAAGGTCCACAAGCAGAGGTTCTAGAAAAATGATCTCTATTCTATACATGACATATTAACTTAATAAATATCAATAAAACTGCATTCTAAACTGGCTTGGTACTAATTTATTTATACTTCCTTTAATAAAAAATGAAAAACTGTTTTTAAAATAAATTATGTCTCTTCATTGGCATCTGTGTTCCTGAGAGTGACAGAGTTGGACTCAAACAAGTCATTCCTGCACATGGTCCATCAGTCCCTTCTACTCAAACCTATATGTGATGCAGGAGTTTTTAGGTATACTTCCAGAGACTGTATCCTCTGGCCCACCTATGTGCCAGCTGTGCCTGGAATCTCAGTGGAGCTGCAAATCCTACCC